>JBBPBX010070325.1:0-18621 GCA_038048925.1 Garcialebias charrua
AGGAGATTATCCTGCATTATTTCTTGCTGTTTCAGAAACTGTTGTAAGGCCAGAGTTAGAGAGTCTTTCCCCTGACTACTACCTGGTTGAAGTGGTTCTTCCCCAGTCGTGCCAGAGGGGTCAGTTTGGCTGGGACAAACTATCATGGTGTTGTTTGTAGGACCCCGAAGTGGCAGACCGAGAAAGAGTGCACAACAACCAGGTGTACAAAAATAAGTGTTCTTTATTTACAGGTGCAGTTGGAGGGAAAAAGTTGTAGTTTTCAGGAGAAAGAACCAGAGGAGAGTTGAGGTCCTGGTTTCAACAATGAGATGGTGTAGGTGAGGAGCGGTGGAGAGAGGAACAGGTAGACCCAGTATTTGTAGAACCGCTGATGAGACTGGACTCTTGGTGTTTCTGCAGGTGCACCCGAGATAAAACCAAGGACATGATTAAAAAGACCTATTTGTTATCAAAAAGGCGTTCAATTCAAGATCAACTGGACTTTATTTGTAACAGAAGACGTTTCGCTTCTCATCCGAAAAGCTTTATCAATTCAATGAACCAGACTGTGTGTGCGTGTGGATTTATAACAGGAGTCACGCACCATCATATGTAAATTGCAAGCTGAGGTAACACATACATGTAAATTGACAGATCACACCTTAACAGTAGGGAGTTCCCTTGAAGTCTCTGACAGCAAGACACAACAACTGTATGTAAATTGACAAAAAACACCTCACAGCCCAACAACAGAGGTTTCTCAACAAACTTTGCTAGTCTAATTCACAGACAAGACACCTCTGCTCCCATCCGGTGTAAAACGTTTGTGAATCAGCCCCAAAACTGAGTTATAAGTCTTGGAAAGTTGAAATCTCAGACCTCCTCCTCTGTTAAGAGAAGGTTTTTCTCTCTTAACATAAACAGCTTCCTTCACACCTCTCTCAAACCATCTGTGCTCTCGGTCCAAAATTTGCACATTTTCATCCTCAAATGAGTGACCCTTATCCGTGAGGTGGAGGTGAACAGCTGAGTTTTGTCCAGAGGTATTCTTGTTTCAGTTTCTGCACAATGCACAGATGGTGGGCTGGGCACACATAAAATTGACATTTCCTCAAAGAATACCTCCATCAAATGAGTTCAGAAAAACTCCACTGTTCAAAGCATTTTTACATTCTCATCAAAAACTGCATTTACATGTGACTGTTTGGTTGTTGAGGGAATTTTGGATGTTTATCACTCCTAATGTTAAATTAATTTTGAACCATGAGGTCAGAGTTCTTTTTCTCTCTGAGAGGAGCCTGCAGGCACCTGATGCCTCCGGGTCAAGGAGGTCGAGGTCATCGCGCTGATAAGCGTGTGTAAAAAAAAAAACACTTCCTGTACACAATCTGGTGCAGATCTTTGCGACCAGGGCTTCAATGAAACATCTGTGTAAGCCTGTGCATCTGCCTTTGCAAGTAAACTGGTTAAAAATCTCCTGTCTTCGATAGTTCGTTTTATTTAGTAGATAATGAAATAATATTTTTATCCAACATTTTGGTTCTTCGAATGCTGGCTCCTAAATTTGGACTCAGAACCACTAGATTTTTCATCTGAACCATGCACGGGGGAGATTGGATCTCCTTGTTGAAAGCCCTCCAGCTGAATCGCCGCATTTTAGAGTCCAGGTGGTTCGGACTGACGTGATGGAGAATGGACGAGTGAAGCCATGCACGGAGGAGGTGAGAAGGTTATGTTTAAAACAAAAGGAAACCTATATCTGCAGTAATATTCTCGGAGGATACAGAAAATGACAATATGCAAGTTCTTTCAAAACAAATGTAAAGTCCTGTAGACCTGAAAAACGGTGCATTACCTCACTGAGTGAAAACGGGTTGGTAAAAAAAAGAAATCTTCAAAAATGTGGAAAATATGCCAAAAATTGACGAACTTTCGTTGCACTCACTGGTTTGCATTTGAAGCAGCCAGTTTGAAAAAATTCAGCCGTTTTGTGAATTCTTAGAAAAACTACTTCAGGCTACGCACATTATTTTGTTACTATTTGTTGGTAATTTAGAGTTACCAAACTAACATGCATGTTTTTAATCTGTGGGAGGAAACTGGAGTACCTGGAGAAAACATGCACGGAAAGAACATCATCACAAGGCAACAGCTCTACCAACTGAGCCACCGATACGCCCTCAAACTGTTTGTTTGTTATTTATATATTATTCCTTTGTTTATTTATTACATTTTTTTCTTTAATGTAATTTGATAATATGTTATTTGTTAAAAATAAAGTACTTTTTGAAGATAAAAAAAAAACATTGTTTTGTTGCCCACCTCTGTCCACAATGCACCCACCTTGTCAGCTGCACACACATTTATGGTTCCGTCTGCTGGAGTGCATTTTTGAAATGAGGACAAGCAGATTTGGACCAGTTTTATTTTAATATTGTTTATCATGAGTGTGTTTTTTTGTTAGAACTGGATTTTTACCCATTTTTTTTTTTTTTGTCAAAGCAAAGCAGAGCTGTACAGAAAGACAAAGATGCCTGAGGCTGAATTCAGGTGGGTTTGAGAGCTGAAACACGTTTAAAACTCAAATGACTGGACTGCATATCTCTGACCCACAGAAGGAAGTTGAGAATACCACAAATATTGCAAAACATTCTGGAGACTCCCTTTTGAATGAATGTCTTTAACCAACTGGTTGCAGCTCAGTGATGTTCCACCTTTAGGATTCCACAATCTGAGTCTTTTGAATGCCTTTTTAAAACAAACAACGGGACTCGAGTGACATAGTGACATTCTCTACTGATGCAGACACACACATGCTCTTCTTTTCACTGTTGCCAGCTCTTCAGTAAAGAAAATAGCTATTGGCTGTCTCATAAGTTGCTAAATGATGTCATCATCTAGATGGCATTTACATGTAATACATAATTACATTTACATGTAATAGGTGGGACACCTGGAGAGCTGGTGCAGGAAACACAACCTCCACATCGATGTGAAGAAGACAAAGGAGATAATTGTGGATTTCAGAAGGAACAACTCCACCCACCACCCAACATAGGAGGACCTGTGATGGAAGTGGTCTCCGGCAGCTACAAGTACTTGGGTGTACACCTGAGTAACAACCTTGGCTGGAGTAACATGATGATGATGATAAATTTTTATTTAAGACAGACATTTCACCACAAAACATAATACTGAAGACTTTCATGTTTCCAAGTATATATACAATCTTAAATATCAAATAAACATACCCAATTTTTATATGCTAATATACATTGTTTTCTTTTCCTTTCCTCTAATGGTGACTGTGAGTCTGAAAAGGAGTATGATGAAGTTTAACTTATATTATCATACCCCTTATCCATTCAATAATTCATAGGATAAATAGTCTTCCTGTTGCCAGTATCCCTTTCTGAAAAAAAAGAAGTAATATTAATTTTAATAATAATAATAAAAAATAACAGTATTTTCTGGACTAGATGAAAGTATCTACATATACCTACTCACGTAGATATACATACACATCTACCTGCATAAATACATAGATAACATTTCCTTATTTACACATCCACATATATTTACACACATATACACAGATCAGCACCCAATTGTCCAAATCATCCTCAGTTCTATCATTACCATCCAATTTCTCACCCTTGATCATCCTTATACTTTTGAATAATAATCATTTTTAGTCTTTTCTTAAAATACCTCATGCTTGGACTTTGCTTCAACTCTTTGGTGAGTTTATTCCAAATCCTCACTCCAATGACCGAAATGCACATTCTTTTCATTGTTGTTCTCACCTTCAAAGTTCTGAAATTCAGGTTTTCTCTATAGTCATATCTCCCGACTTTGTCAGTAAATAAATTTTGTATATTTTCTGGTAATAGTTTGTTTCTAACTTTATACATAAATTGTGCAGTTTGAAACTCTATCAAATCTTGGAATTTAATAAAATTAGAATCAATAAATAAATTGTTAGTATGACAATAAAAATCAACCTTATGAACTAATCGAATGGCTCTTTTCTGTAATGTGCATAATGGTTGGAGCGAGGTTTTGTAAGTGTTGCCCCAAACTTCCACACAGTAATTTAGATATGGCAAAATAAGTGAGCAGTAAATAATATGAAGAGCAGAATAATTTAAAAATGTTCTAGCATTAGAGAGAACAGCTACACTTCTTGCTATTTTAGATTGAACATATTTAATATGAGGTTTCCAACAGATCTTATTATGAATCAATACTCCCAAAAACCGAATTTCTATCACTTTCTCCAATATCACATTATCAATTTTTATTTGTGACTCACTATGCCCGTTACAATTCCCGAATAACCACTTTTTCAATTTACATAACTCTAAATTAATTTCTATCAAAAGCTGCCGTAAATTTTCACCTGTACAAAAAATATTTGTGTCATCTGCAAATAAAACAAAAGTAAACAATTTAGAGACCTTACATATACATTATCATTTATGTATAAACTAAACAACTTTGGCCCCAATACTGAACCCTGTGGAACACCACAAACAATGTCCAAGCACGAGGACTGGAAATCACCTATTTGTACAAATTGTTGCCTGTTACTAAGATAATTTTTCAACCAGTGCTAAACTACTCCTCTCAAACCATAGCGCTCTAGTTTCTTAATTACAGTAGTATTTCATGATCAATTGTATCAAATGCTTTTTTTAGGTTGATAAATATCCCAACAACTGGTTTCTTTTTGTCTACTGCATTGGTCACTTCTTCTATTAATTGAATAACTGCCATCTCTGTAGATCTCTGTGACCTAAATCCATACTGATTCTCTGAGAGTAGTTTGTATTTATTAACAAATCTATCCAATCTAGTAACGAATATCTTTTCCAAAAATTTTGGAGAACTGTGGAAGTAATGATACAGGTCTGTAATTTGTGAAATGATGTATATTTCCAGATTTATTTATTGGGATGACTTTTGCAATTTTCATTTTTTGTGGAAATATACCTGCTTGAATTGACAGATTACAAATACAGTATGTTAGTGGCTGAATAATTTCCTCAATCACCTTCTTTATATCAATACCATCACAGTCAGTTGACCTTTTATTTCTACATTTATTAACTATGTCTATAAATTCTTTACGTTCCATTGCTGAGATAAACATGGAATCTGGATTTCTACTAATTAAATTGTCATTTAGTGTTTCATTTACTGTGGCTTGCGGAATTTCCGCCACCAATTTAGGCCCCACACTAACAAAATATTTATTGAAATGATGAACTATCTCTTCTATATTATTAAAGTGTTTATCATTGTAAAGTGTTGAGGAAAGCTAGTATGCCAGGATGTTTTTCTAATGACACTATTTAAAATATTCCAGATACCTTTAATATTACTTTTATTTATATCCATCTGTTTGCTATAATAATCTTGTTTTGATGCCCGTAAAATAGTGGTTAATTTATTCTTATATTTCTTGTATTTATTTTCAGCCTCGATTGATCTATGCTTTATAAAGTCTCTGTATAGTTTGTTCTTTTTCTTACAGGCATTTTGTAGTCCCTTTGTGATCCATGGAGTTTCTGAGTATTTATTTTTATGAATAAACTTTATAATGGGACAATTTTTATCATATAATGATTTAAAAATATTGAGAAAATTATCATATGCTTTATCCATTTCATTTGTTTTCAATACAGACTCCCAATTTTGTTTAGATAAGTCATCTTTAAATGCTTTTATAGATTCTTCAGTTCTTAATCTTTTAGATATTGGATTATTCTTGCACTTATCTTTCCTGTGGCAGTTGTCACAAACAACAAAAACAGGTAAATGATCACTTATATCATTAACTAATAATCCACTTATTGTATTATTATGTATCACATTTGTAAAAATATTATCTATTAATGTTGCGCTGCCAGATGTGATTCTGGTAGGTCTTGTAATTTGAGGGAAAAGGCTCAGACTGCATGTAGTATTAATAAACTCTTCGGTCGATTTGTGATTGTTTACATTCAGCAGATCAATATTGAAGTCCCCACAGATAAAATAGTTCTTTGTTGTCGTATTTGTATAGGTTTTCTCAAACCATTCTGTAAATAGGTCCATATTAGAACCAGGAGTCCTATATATACAGCTTACAATTACATTTTTATTTTTTTCCATATATATTTCAACTGTTATGCATTCAAAGTGATCCTTAACCACATTAGACATGTTTTCATTCATACTATATCTAAGATTGCTATCCACATATACAGCTACTCCTCCACCAGTTTTTCCCTCTCTATTAATTTAATTAAATTCATAACCATCTAGTTCAAAATCAGCTCTCTTCTTAGAATTAAGCCAGGTTTCAGAGATAGTTATGACACTGAAAGGTTGATTAAACTGGCTTCAACAATCTTTGATGTGGCAAAAAATTTGCATATAAGCTTCTACTATTAAAATGTATTATGGAAAATGTGTTGTCTGCTTTAACTGTCAAATTATATTGATGAGTAGAGTAGTAGCGACAGTTGTTCATAATGTTATAGAAAAAGTTATTTTCAGGATCCAAGTCATTTTCCTTGTCTTGACTTTTATATTTGGTGTAGTCAAATGTTCTCAGTTCCAGACCATCAACATTGCTCTTTAGAGGTGTTTCTGTTTTGTCCATAGTTGATGAAGCTAACGTATTATATAATTGAGACATGGAAATTGAGTGTCATTTGCAATCACCTGATTTCCCAATCTTCAATCAACGCATTCATAATAATAATAATAATAATAATGTCACATTTTTGTCATCTGTGTATGTTTCCATACAAGACGAAATTTGACTCTGCATTTAACCCATTCACCACCAGGTGGGGCAGTGGGCAGCTATAGAAAGTGCGCCGGGGAGCAATTGGGATGAGATGTGCTGCTCAAACACACCACAAGTTATGCCGTGACTGGGGTTTGAACCTGGGTCCTTCGGGTCCCAAGTCGGTTCCCCTGCCACTACAGTTGTATTTATCCAGTTCAGCGATGTCCCGCACAGCCAGAATCTTTGCCTCTTCCGGAGCTCCATTTAATTTAATGAAGACAATTTGTTGTCCATGTTGACTGGATCTTTTTCTGCTTTCTTAGAAACCGGGCCTTTCTGGCAACATCAGCATTCTTCTTGGTCAAATGTTCATTAATATATACATCAGATCCTTTCAACAATCTGCCTTGTTTTAACAAGGCAAACTTGTATTTCCTATTTGTGAATCTCATGATAATGGCAGGTTTATCTTCTTTCTCCCTTCTTGGAAGCTGGTGGCATGCTTCCACAGTGTCACAATCCATTTTTATTCCCTTGGTCCGGAGAAAAGAAGCCACTTGTTTCTCTATGACATCAAACATTTCAACTGATGGTTCACCAACAGGACTGGGTGCAGCCGCTGCCTTTTCATACGAACAGGGCTTGACTCTAAATCCAGTGATGATCACATCATTTATCCTATTGTTTTGCTCCAAATCAGCTACTCGGTTCTACAAGACCGCAATCCTTTTGTCCTTTTCCTCATTAAGAAGTCTCAACGACTTCACTTCATTTACCAAGTCCAGAATGTTTTTTTGATGGAGCCGTTTGGTTGCCACTTCCTCAGAGAGAAAGTCCAAGGATTTCTTAACCAGGGAAAACCCTGGTTAAATAATGAAGTCCGCACCCTGCTAGCAGCCAGGGACACTGCATTCAAGTCCGGAGATACAGAGGAGCTGAGAAAGTGCAGGAAAGAACTGGGGGATGGCATTAAGAAGGCCAAGGCCACGTATGCACAGAGGATCGAGGGACAGTTCACCTCACAAGACCCACGGAGCATGTGGAAGGGTATTAAATGCATAACAGATTACAAAGGCAAGAACAAACAATGCCCCAGGGACCCATCTCTGCCCGATGCCCTCAATAAGTTTTATGCACGTTTTGAAGATCCAAACAGACCAGCTAGCACCAGACTCACCTCATCACCAGATGAAGAGCATCTCAGAGTGACCGCAGCAGAAGTGAGAGGCAGTCTCAGAAGGATCAACCCTCATAAAGCAACCGGACCAGACAACATCCCAGGGAAAGTTCTGAAGGAATGTGCGGACCAGCTCTGTGAGGTGCTGGCTGACATCTTCACCACCTCACTTGCACTGGAGTCAGTTCCCACCTGCCTGAAGACCGCCACCATCATCCCAGTCCCAAAGAGCTCCACAGTGACTGGTCTGAATGACTATAGACCGGTGGCTCTCACCCCGATAGTCGCTAAATGTTTTGAGAAACTGGTCATGTCCCACATCAAGACAACCGTCAACATCAACGAGGACCCTCATCAATATGCATACCGCGAGAACCGATCAACAGAGGACGCCATCTCCTCTGTGGTCCACACTGCTCTCACCCACCTGGATCAGAAGGACTCATACGTGCGTCTGCTCTTTGTGGACTTCACATCTGCCTTCAACACCATGATCCCCCAAACTCTGATAGACAAACTATCTACACTTGGACTAAGCCCCTCCATTTGTAACTGGGTACTAGACTTCTTAACAAACAGACCACAGTCCGTGAAGATCCACAACTTCTCCTCCTCCACCATAACCCTCAGCACTGGCTCTCCTCAAGGATGTGTGCTGAGCCCTCTTCTGTTCACTCTGCTCACATATGATTGTACAGCCACACATCCAGGCTGTCATATTGTTAAGTTTGCAGATGATACAGCGGTGGTGGGATGCATCACAAACAATGATGAGTCCAGCTACAGACAGGAGGTGGAACACCTGGAGAGCTGGTGCAAAGAGAATAATCTTCACATGAATGTGAAGAAGACAAAGGAGATGATTGTGGACTTCAGAAGGAACAAACACACCCATGCCCCACTGAACATAGGTGGATCTGCGGTGGAGGTGGTCTCCAGCTACAAATACTTGGGTGTACACTTGAATGATAACCTCAGCTGGAGCAACAACACCACCAGCCTGATCAAGAAAGGTCATCAGAGACTCTACTTCCTCAGACGGCTGAGACGAGCTGGTCTGAGCAGCCCAGTCCTCACCTCCTTCTACAGGTGTGCAGTGGAGAGCATCCTGTGCTCCAGCATCAACGTGTGGCATGGAGGCTGCACAGTTGCAGAGAGGAAAGCTCTACAGAGAGTGGTGAAGGCTGCACAGAAGTCTGTTGGAGTCAGTCTCCCCACCATCACAGACATTTACACCTCCAGATGCAGGAAAAGAGCCACCTGCATCATGAAAGACCTCACTCACCCAGCACACTCACTCTTTGCCCCACTCCCCTCAGGACGGAGGTTGAGGAGCATCAAATGTAGAACCACTAGACTGAGGAACAGCTTCTACCCTGAGGCTGTTAGACTCATGAATAAATAAATAATAAGAATAAACACTGCAAAATATCACATCATGCTGATGCTGATCTGTTTTCTTGTTGCTGTGTTCATCTGTGACCATCTGCTCATACAGACTCATGTTCGTGCTGCTGTTTATAATGATGTTTTTCCACTACATTAGGGCTTAGTGTATTACTAGTTGATGTTTCTCTTAGTTAATTCTAGATGTTATTACTGTTTTTCTCTTGCATTTGTTGTTGGATGTAACTGGGACCCCGTGTACATAATCTCGTTTTCATCACATGTACCACATGCGGTGCAAATGACAATAAAGACTCTCTGACTTAATGCCATCAAGATCCTCCAACGCATGAATATTCTTAGGTCCCATTCTTTTACAATTATTCTATAGTCTTGATGTTTGCTTGCTTAGTTTCTTAGTTGCTTTTTAAATCATATTTACAAGAAAAAGGTACACACTAAACCAGCCCAAATAAGCCACATCATCACAAGTAAAATTCCTACCAGTAAAGTTAAACAAAAAAGTCCTACCAGTCACTTTGACTAGCCAGTCTGGGCCTTGTGTATCCTATACAAGGTAGCGTGTGACTGGTGAGGCCTGGTGGAGCCTAGGCCCAATGAAACCAAGGCCAGATGGAACCTGGGGCAGACAGGGCCTGGTGGTGGCTGGGCTTGTAAGCAGATGGGCTTGGAAGTAGATGGGCCTGGCAGAGCTGGAGCCTGCTAAAGCCTAGGCCCGGTGACAAGGCCCGATGGAGCCTGATCCTAGTGAATGCTACCAGCCTGATCAAGAAAGGTCATCAGAGACTCTACTTCCTCAGACGGCTGAGACGAGCTGGTCTGAGAAGCTCAGTCCTCACCTCCTTCTACAGGTGTGCAGTGGAGAGCATCCTGTGCTCCAGCATCAACGTGTGGCATGGAGGCTGCACATCTGCAGAAAGAAAAGCTTTACAGAGAGTGGTGAAGGCTGCACAGAAGATGTTAGTGTCAGTCTCCCCACCATCACAGACATTTACACCTCCAGATGCAGGAAGAGGACCAACTGCATCATGAAAGACCCCATTCACCCTGTGCCCCTCAGGAAGGAGGTTGAGGAGCATTAAGTGTAGAACCACTAGACTGAGGAACAGCTTCTACCCTGAGGCTGTTAGACTCATGAATCTCTAATCAGAAAAATCACTGTCATGCCACTTTAATTGGTGATACGTGTCTTTATCTGTGCTGCTGATTATCTCATGCTGCTATATTCATTCATCTGCTCAGTACAGACTACTGTTCGGGCTGCTGTTTTATATACTTTATTATTTTATATTATTAGTGTTTAGCGGCAGCATGGTGGCACAACTGATAGAGCTGCTGCCTCTCAGTGAGAAGGTTACTGGTTCAAATCCCGGTCTGGGGGGAGTTTGCATGTTCGCTCCGTGCATGTGTGGGTTTTCTCCAGGTACTCCGGTTTCTTCCGACAAACCAAAAACATTCATGTTAGACTGACTGGTAACTTGCGGGAGTTTCAGATACATTGAGACGTTTATTTTCTAAACACAACGTCCCAGTGGCTTTTAAACCCCAAAATACATTACGGCAAAGACTGGTTCATCCCAAAGATCCAGTCCCCCGGCACAAACAGAGTAATATTGTGTATGTTGTTCAGTGTCAGGAGGGCTGTGATCAGTCTTATATCGGGGAAACTAAACAGCCACTGGCCAAAAGGATGGCCCAGCACAGAAGATCAACATCATCAGGTCAGGACTCTGCAGTCTACACTCATCTCCAGGCCAGGGTCACTCTTTCAGGGATGAAGATGTTCACATCCTTGATAGAGAGGAACGATGGTTTGAGAGAGGAGTAAAGGAGGCCATCTTTGTGAAAAGAAACCGTCCATCATTAAACAGAGGTGGAGGCCTCCGGGTTCAACTGTCCCCCTCTTACAATGCTGTTATTGCTAGTATCACTCAGCCCTCTGTGAATAGCAAACAACCATCAGGGTGCTAACGATCCATCGTTAGGCTGATGGTCCTCCTTGATCATGTGAGCAGCTGGTTTCGGCTGTCATCAGCCAACTGGTTGATCCACTGTGAGAGGGTGCTATTTATAAGACTGAGCTGAATACAGCACCTCAGACTGAGGAAGTCTTTCGGACGAAAGACGAAACGTTTCTACAATTTTTTTGCTTTGTTTTGTTTTTTGAATGTCCAGAAGACCAGACTTAGCTTTTTTAGATTTTTCTACCTGGATTATTGAGCATGCATCAGGGTAATGGAATCCAATATTTTCTTTTGTCTCAAAATGTAAAAATATCAATAAATGTTAACAATCATTAGTTTTTAGTTTGATAATTTCACACCTACTGGCTAGAAAAGCCCCTCTCGCAAACTTAAAATGGCCCACGGGCCACCAGTTGATAATGACAGTTGTAGCAGGTATTGTGGCTCTTGACACGTTTAATTTAGTGAACGAAAGGGCAGAAATGGCTCTTTTGATCGTAAAGGTTGCAGACCCCTGGGACAGAGGATGCAGAGGACAGAGTGAGGTGGAGGAGGATGACTCGCTGTGGCGACCCCTGAAGAGGGAAAAGCCAAAAGAAGAATAAGAAGAGGGTATGAATATAGCAGTTTATGGGTAAGAAATCAGCAGCATGGATAATCAGCAGCAGAGATAAAGTGTCAAATCAGCAATTAAAGTGGCATTACATTTATTTTCCTGACTTAAGGGATGTATGAGTCTAACATCTTCAGGGTATAAGCTGTTCCTCGGTGACATGGTTCTACACTTAATGCTCCTCATCCTCCTGCCTGAGGGAAACAGGGCAAAAGGTGTATGTGCTGGGTAAGTGGCATCTTTCATGATACAGGTTGCCCTCTTCCTGCATCTCAGAATCAGAATAAGCTTTATTATCACTGCACCGAGATACTACGAAAATGAGTATGTACAGCCGTCCGAAAGATGGACGGAGTGCACAAAGCTGCTGCTATAAAGTGCGGCCTTCTTATTCTTATTCAGAATTTTAAAAAATTGGATAGAAAAAGGGGCAAAGCCATGAGGAGAGGACAGTGGCATTGCAAAAAAGATCTCTTCACACCTTGTCCTTACAGGGCAAGACTTAAGACATCAAAACAACTTTGCCAGCCAACACATTTATAACACGTTGCATATGCATTTACAATGAGGCGGTCCATGAAGCACTAAACAGAAGTCCATTGTCCTGATAAGATGATGGTCAGCTGGCACAGTTCTGATGAGACTCCACAGAAGGCGAGGGAGGGAGGGGGTTGAGATAGACAAAGCTTTTCCTTAGTTTACATATTTCCCAGGAGAAATTGATAAGTCGGTCTGTTTTGAGGCCAGCTGGGGAGAGACTCAGATAACCACAATTGTTGATTTATTCATGCAGACTATTTTTCCATCAGCCTTGGGTCTGTACTGATACTTCCAAGGTCCGAAATGGTCAGATTAGGGTGCATTCTGCTGGTCCGTGCTTATGAGCTTCTTCAAGATGTTTTTTCATGCTGTTGAGTCCCAAAGCTGCAGGTGGCCTGTGATTCAAATCACTTCCAACTCGCAGTTCCACTCGTAAATCAGCTGATTTTGCGTCCTCCAGCACGAACCAGACCTTCACATACACAGCAGCCTGAAGAGGTCCGAATTAGCTACAACCGTCTTCTTTGTATGTTGATAAGCCAGGATCCAGACTATTCCAAAAACAGGAAACCTGTTATCATAAATCCAATTACTGTATCTGCAATTTCAGCATCCTCGGTCGATAGCAGAGGTAAACACATCCCCCCCAGAGATATATCCAGCTGCACGTCTCTTACGGGAAGATGAGGTTTCTCCAGGACCCTATCACTTTGTTGAAAAGAATTTGTAATACTGTATACAGTACTGTACATCGAAAGTCCAGTTGGTCAGATTCAAAACAGTAGAATAGAATAGAATATATCTTTATTGGCATATTTGCACCAAGGTACAAAGTGTTGCAATTGGCGCACGCACCATCCTAAGAGGGACGTACGCACGGAAGCCGCAGCAGTATAAAACCGCGCCGCCAACAATCAGATATGGAAAAAGGAACATACAATCGGGTAATCATGGTATTCAAAAAAGAATCGATCACATTTTGTCTTAGGACACTCTATGATAAAGTCCAAAAAACTCTACCAGCTTTAGCACGAATAAAGACAAGACATGTTGCATGTAGTGACGACAACCAGGGAGATTTAGTCCGTGAGTAATCATTTCAGATAAGCAGTCTACAGATGACTCAGATCGGCTCCATCCAGTAGTTTCCATTTCGGGGAATGTGTAAAAATAGGAGCTGCTTCGATACACAGACATAGAGCAAAAAAGATTAACCTGATAGTCTGAGATTAACCTGCCTAAATAAAGGTTGAATGAAAACAATAAAAAGCATGAGAACAGGGAGCGGGAAGGAAAGCGTGCGCCTCTTTGGAGAGCTATTGAAGAAAAAGAAAAGGTGATTATGTCTAATCCCTAAAATAATTTTCAGTTATCAGGCTCCTAATGTCTTAAAGCCATTAAAACCTATGACCATTCATTTTATGTTTTTAAATTCAGACAAGACAGGTTGTGGTTTTTGGACCTGTTCTTTAAGATGCTCAGATCCAAAAACCACAACCTCTGGTGACTCACACCTGCCTCTATCCTTGTTTACCCCACTCTGGGCCCTTGAGCAAGGTCCTTAACCTCATCTGTCAAGTCTATGTGCGAGTTAGTTTGCTGTAGCGACCCCTGAGGAAGGGATCAGCCAAAAAAAACAACAACAACTACGGTACCTAGATGCTACAAGTTTTTTCCAACTTCATGAACAGGCTGGTACAGATTCTCTCAATCGGTCTTCCAATAAGCTACTGCTGACAGTTCCGAGAACTCATTTTAGAACTCGTGGCGATAGAGCATTTCAAGTGGTGGCTCCGAGGCTCTGGAACACTCTCCCTATAACAATACGCTGCTCCGAGTCAACAGCTGCATTTAAAAACAGTCTTAAGACTCATCTCTTCAGACAGGCGTTTGGTTAACTTTGTACATTGTTTTTAGAGCTTGTTATGTTTTACCTTTTTGTATAGTATCTCTGTGATTTTATGATTTTATTTCTGTGATTTTATGATTTTATTTTTCCTCTTGTGAAGCACTTTGTGACTCTCATGTCTGGGAAATGTGCTATATAAATAAAAAAATACTTACTTACTACATACTTTACCTGGAAGCTACACTTATCTTCCTCCTTTGCAGATCTTCCCAGTGCCTCCTGTAAAGACCACTTATAAATAATCATCCCTTGCTTTTATCCCAAGTTGTTTTGGGTACGTTACTTTCCGGTTCTCTGCTCTGGGGGTTTATCATAGGAATTATGATATTTAGTTTTTTCTTTAAGTGATTCTGTTGTAGGCCATACTGTGTTTGGGAGCTTTGTCTTACTGGATGACCTAGTTTGGTCAAGCCTCGCCCTAAAGTACTTCTGTCTACACAAACTCAGTGACTGTAAGTTGTTTTGTCACAAATAAGCCCCGATAGTCAGCCTCCACCTCCGTGCTTACTGTTGTTGGAATGTGGTTTTGCCAAGCATGCTGCCATAGATTGGGATCTGAACATAGCTAAAATGTTTATGTTCAATATCTTACAATAAGTTTTGGTATGAATGTTTTATTTTGTAAACTATATGCTGAAAGTGGCATACATTTGTTTTTCATGCTTTTTTTATTTTACAAAGTATGTATTTTTTAAGTAAACAAAAAATTTAACAGATGATGATAGAATTCGTGTTTTAACATATTCAGAAAAATAGTTGTATTAATATTTTAAGTCTAAAATATTACTAGTAAATATTTTTAAAAATATTTAAAAAAAATAAAACATTATGACCTCTGTCTAACTTTTGATCACTGAATGATGACTTCATTAGAAAGGCATCACACGTTGGTTTTTCCAACTTCATGAACAGGCTGGTACAGATTCTCTCAACTTCATCAAGGAAACAATCTCCATCTGAGAAAGAATTTATAGCATTTAAGAAGCAAAAAAACCACACCAAAAAAAAAAAACACTTCCTTTACTTTAAAAAGAAATATGTTTGGTTTGATTAAGAATTGCATTTTAAACCTGATTTTTTAAATTTAAACACAGCATTTAAATTAGACGTTTCTACAACAGAAAGTTCAGTTTTAGGAGATTTTAGTGGTTTACTGACGATGGAACATTAATCCATCAAATGTTGCTACGGTGGCTTCATATACCGGTAGTTGTATTTCCTGGCTGTAAACATCTTATGCCCATTTTTTTCTAAGAGAAAGTTGCTTAATACATGTAACTTTAGCTAAATAGAGCTGCTGTGTTCAGCGACTTTAGAGCTACAAAGAATAATCTTGAATTACAGTATTTATAACGTCTGGGTGCAGATTATTTGCATGGACCGCATAAACTTGGCAACATATGCTAATTTAGAGAAGCTGCGAGTTTATAGAATGTTCTTTGCTTCTAGTTTAGCTTATCCCCGCATGTTTAAAGTGCATGGACTATCCAGTGAGACTGACTGTTTTCAGTTGGTATCAGATTGCTTCAAAGCTTTGCAGTAACACACCACTGTTTAAAAACTATAATGTAATTATGTCAGCTTTTTTAGCAGTCTTTTTTATTGAATTTCCTTTTCAGAACACACACAAAGAAAAAAGAAACATACAACAAAATCCCCCCCCCCCCCACCCACACAGGATCAGCCACAAACACATCAGACAGGCATTGACATACAAATGGCTGCCAAGTGTCCCAAAATCTCCCCAACAGGTCATTTCACAGTATAGCTAATATTTTCCACATGGACATGATACATAACTGCTCTTATCCAGTGTTCATATGACGGGGGATGTGGATCCTAGTGTTGTAGTCAAGACCACCCGAGACCAAGACAAGACCAGGGTGTACCAAGACCAAGACAAGACCAAGACCAGGGTGTACCAAGACCAAGACAAGACCAAGACTTTTGGGGTCCGAGACCAAGTCGAGTCCAAGACCTCAAGTCTTGGAGCTCAGTCTTTTCACAGATTATCCGTACCAGCTTACTCCTTGTTGCGACATTACGTTCTGTTGTCTGTATTGTTCAGTTGGTACAGAACCACATGCGAGTGAAAGGGAGTGGGCTTGACAGCGGTAACGAAAACGTATTTGGAAATGAGTCATGTTATCGCTTGGGTTTGAATCAGTACGTTTTGCATCCAATAAAAACAAGGATGTTAACAAATAATCTGGACAATAATCTGGCAATTTGATATTTCCACAGTTGTGGTCTTGACTGGTCTTGAAATAAAAACTCGAGTCTTCGATATCTGAGGCCGAGACAAGACTGAGACCAAATGCAGTCGAGTCCGATACAAGACCAAGACTATCAAAAAGTGGTCTTGAGACTGATCTCAAGCCCAAGACCGCTCTTGAATACTACAACACTAGTGGATCCCTCCATCTGTATGAAATAAAGTAAGTCTCCTGGATAGAAGAGAGCCATACTAAACCATGTCCCTCTTGTACTTGTCCACAGGGACCACCACAAACAATGAGATGAATGGTGACAGGTGCACCGGTTTTCCACATATCCTAGAGAAAGTTTCAAAAATAGATTGCCAGTAGGTCCGCAGCCTTGGACAAGTCCAGAATGTGTGTAAGAGCATAGGTGGAGTTTGTTTACAGAGGTTACATGCAGGATCCAGGTCAGTTTTAATCTTGGACGGTTTATCTTTAGACCAATGCAAACAGTGCACCACCTTTTATTATTATTATTTTTATTATTATTATAAAACCTTTATTTAACCAGATAATTTAAAAAAATACATTGAGATCCAGACCTCTTTCACAAGGGTGACCTGGCCAAGAAAAGGCAGCAGTGCACGTCATAAAACAAGACAAATAACAACATACAGAATAGGACTTCAGAAATATATAACAGTAAAGGGCAATAGTTGTAATAATAATAATTAAAAACAACGGCAATTCAAGATTTGAAACAAAGGCACTGTTGACAAGATATCCATTGTCGTTCTTTTAAAAGTTTGCTAAAAGCCCTCAAAGTAACAAGTTCTGACCGTTTTAATTCAGCTTGCAAGGCATTCCAAGCTAACGGGGCAGAAAAGCTAAAAGCTTTCTTGACTTGTTCGCACACGAGGAACATAAAGATGCATACAGTCCTTAGAGCGTAAGGCATAACTACTGTCCAATCTTCTAATAAAAGTCCATACTTTGTAAATAATGCAGGCCAGTAAGAGACTTGTACACCAAAGTCATCCAATGTACATATCACCTGTTATACAGGGAAGACATGCTGGTTTTAAGATAGAGATCTCAGTGATAAGTAAGATAGCTACAACCAGTGATACATCTTAATGGTACACTGGATTCAAGGACTTTAGAGAACTTGAAGTGAATTACAGCATGCTGGTGAAGATTCTCAGTCATCCAGGACATGATAAAATAAAAAAAGGCGTTCAATACAGAAATAACTGGACTTTATTTGTAACAGAAGACGTTTCGCTTCTCATCCGAGGAGCTTTTACAAAATTACAGCATGTCTCAGACAGAGTGAGGATGAGTAAATGTGTCAGCTTTTGACTTTGTTCTGCTTAGATATATATATTTTTTACATTAATGTACTGTACATCGAAAATACAAAAACCTAGTACAGTATTTAGATAAGTGCCCCTATGGGGTGCTGTTTGTAAAGTTACACAGTCAAAAATTAACAGCTATATTTTTGTTTATTTAGCCTTTCATAACAATTTATTTTCCCCAAAGTCATATTTTCACTATGTTATTCATAAATTTATAAATGTCATAGTTCCAAACTAAATATTTAATTTACAAGTTAAATATTTAGTTTACAAACTATATGTTTATGTCCAAGCTAAATGTTTAATTTACAATAAATTTACAACATTTACTTGCAAATTAAATATTTAGGTCCAAGCTAAATATTTAGTTAGCTAATTAAATATTTAGTTTAGGAATTAAATGTTTAGCTTAGAAATTAAATGTTTATGAAAATACATATTTAGCTTGGAAATTAAATATTTAATTTACACCTAAATATTTAGTTCACTAACTAAATATTTAACTTGCAAGTTAAATAATTAGTTTGGAAATTAAACATTTAGTTTGGACATAAACATTTAGTTTGGAAACTAAATATTTAGTATGGAGCTAAATATTTAACTTGCAAGTTAAGTATCTTATCAAATGGGTGCTTACAGGGTGCCCTTTATAAAGTTACACAGTCAAAAATTAACAGCAGTAT
>JBBPBX010070326.1:0-18620 GCA_038048925.1 Garcialebias charrua
TGTATTCTACGTTTATTTTGTGAAAGAGTGTCCAGAACTTTGGGTAGATTTAACGTTAGCATTTCCAAAGCTGAAGCTACAGAAGCGCTGTGATTGGTCCATTGTGTGTCGTGTTCAAAAAAGTTGGTTCTGTAGACTGCAGGTTGTCAGATATTCATTTTTGCACACATTTCTGACAGTTTATCTGTGTTGTTCGTTTCTATGCACGTAATATCGTCGAAGACTGGCTTAACCGCGGTGTTTTGCGATGTTTATAAGTGTTTTAGAACGTTGAAAAGTCCGTTCCACGCTAAAGTTTGACCGACCTCGGGGTCCGTGAACGCATCGCTCGAACGGCACGTCACACGTGAGTGACGTAAGGTTTAGAAGACTCCATTACCCATGAACACTTGGGTTTGAACTACATGTTCTATCTTTGCTGTGATTGGTCGATTACGCTGTTAAGTGTTGACGCTTGCGAAGTGGTGAAGGAGCCCACTCTCGTCAACTTTCACTTCAGTAAACCTGCTCTTACAAGTTTCAGGCTTGTTCGTCCGTTACTATCTTTGAAAAGACTGTTTCATCGCGGTGTTTTTGAGATTTTAGTGGGTGTAAGGGTCAGTTGTTCTAAGACTACCGATCACCATGTGACCAGGTCACGTGACACCGACAGCTGCAACTGCTTTATGGGGACCGACCGCTTTCTTTTAAACGCAGTTTAAAGATTCACAGTCCAAACGATGTTACTCACATCGACTCGTCTATTATAAGACTGGGGTTCTAGAGTTTTGTCACGTAAAGGCTTTAGATCTTTCTGATTGATGCTTTTGATCCGTTGTTAGACGTCTGTGAATGTTAGCAGCTGCGGCTGCGCTCACAGGTGACAACAGCGCCTCTATAGCGGTCAGAAAGAGCAATTGCAGTCGCTGTGATAAACTTATCCAGCGCTGTACCTCCACCTGCTGGTTGCATTAGAATACAGTTTTGATGCAATTCGATCCACATTTCAACTTTCCTGTTTTTTGAATAGAGTACATTTTGAAATGTTGAGGACACAGCACTCTTTCATTTGATTTTCACATATAATCAAATGTTGGGAGCAGGACAGTTACACAGAATTAATACAGACATGTCTGCTTTTTGATAAAACTTGACACTTTTATCATAAATTCTGTGCAACAAGGCTGTCTGCTTTATTTTAAACTGCAAGTTTAAAATAACACACATGAGGCATCTTTTGTCTTGATTTTCACAAAAATCACACAACGATAGCCGATTTTGTTTGATCTTTTCACAGGTCGACAAATTAATAAAAATCACTGATTTTTATTTCATTTAACATCTTGGATGTTTTCTGAGCAGCTCAGACACCTTGCATCTGAATCTGTTCACTTTTGTGTGCGTTGGTGTGATTAAACGGCAATCAGATGGGTTGGTTAGTAACTGTTGTTTCATTATAAGTTCTAGATAAGGTTAACACTGCCTAAAGGTATTTAACTTTACAATTCATTGGGGTAATTCCTGAGATAAGGTACCTGTGAATGATAGACTTATTGAACACAGTGAAGCACAAACCTGGAGGCTGGTTGGTTTTGATTTACTCCAGGCTACATAAATGGTGATGATTTATTTGCACGCTGCGAAATAAGACCCACTTTACTTGATTTTTCACAGAATATCAGTACAAAGATGGACGTTCAAACAGGTGCACCAACTGAGGGGGCCTCCTCTTCTATCAAACCTAGATGGATGCGTTGGGGCCGTGTGTCTCCTGCCCGTGCTTATCGCAAAGTGGGAGAATCTGTTTCATTGTATGCTAATTACTTAGCTGCGGTGGACGTCCATCAGGATAAGTGGGAAAATCCCTGATGGGGATTTTAAACCCCTGTTACCTTAATAAAAACCACACAAGATAAACAAGAGAACAGTGTTAAAACAGACAAACAAACTTTGCAAAGGGGAAGGCTTTTTAATGTCTTTTGAAACTTAGTTTGGTCTCAAATACATTGTCCAGCACAATTCCGAATTGTACTGGACATGACAAGCTATTTAAACAAGAAGGAGGTGGAGTTTGACAAGTTCTGACGTCTTACAGATAAAACAAACAAGTCATGGTTCTGATCAAACAAGAACATCTAATCCAAACATTGTCAAGGCTAGAAGACTGTCTTTTCTGTATCAAGGAGAAAAGCAAACAACATGTTTGTACTATCAAATATAAGTGTTTAAAGGGAACAGAGAATATTTGATATAAGTGAGCTGGGTTATAATTATTGGGTCAGAGTAATTAGTTTTAGATGATAAATATTGAACATCTCCATCATCCCATCCTCTTTATCATATATAAACTGATCATTATCAATCATGTGAGTGGTATGGAAAACGACCCCGAGGCCTAATTCGAATTAGGGGCAAAAAAACACATACCGACCGTCCTGTTGCCTCTACAGTAACGCCCTGATGACTCAGGATCACCTTTTTAGGATGGTTTGAGAGATTTAAAGTTCTGGAGAACTCCGTAGTGATGGTCAAATTTTAAGACTTATTTCAATGTTCGAGAGAAATAAAGATTTGAGGAGAAGTCTGCAATGAGTATGGTCTTGTTTCATGGCTTATGTCAAAGTTTTAAAAGGAATAATATATCTAGCAGGGATTAGTCTATTTACCCACAAAAACCAAGTTTTTCCAAAGAAATAGAACTTTTAAGAAGAAACATATATAAAGAACTAATCTATTTGTGTTAAACAAATAAAAGAAATAAGCTATTTAATTTGTTTTAAAATAAATAAAAAGAACCAATCTAATTTGTCTTAACCAAAAAAAAGAACCAATCTAATTTCTTTTAACCAAATAAAGAGAACCAATCTAATTTCTTGTGTTAAACAATTAAATAGAACTTATACACTTTCAAAGATGTGGGAAATAATTCTCAAACGCACAACAAAGTAGCCCTTTATGGGCACAAAAATAAAGGAAGTTTTCAGTTGGTTTGAAACTTCTTTGATATTAACTAACGCCCAGGAAAGCGAAAACAAACGTCTTGAACTTAAAAAATGAAATAGATCAAACATTCTTCTTCACAGCATCCATCTTCTTCTAGTGAGGGGGGGTAAGGGCAAGTTCAGTGTCTTTCCTAGGGAGGGAGTGTCCCGTTTTCAGAACAAGTTCTTTCTGTTCCTTGGGGATTTGTTTGTGGCATAATTTGTTGGGCACAAGTTCATTTCATCTAGGGGGGAGAAGAGTTTTTGTGTGTGTAATAAGTCCAGTTTTCCTGGGGGAAAGCTTTTGGCTGTGGAATAAGTTCATTTCATTCTGGGGGAGAGCTTTTGTTCAAGTCTTTTTCTTCTTGGGGAGAGCTTTTTGTGCGCCCTGTGGGCGGAGGGCATCATTAACTTCTTCAGACAGTGTGGTGTCATGTAGTCTTGTCCACCTGCCTGTTCCTGGGTGTTTAGTCCATTCAGGCATGAATTGCGGGCACAGTAGCAGGCAGTGTTGTTTTCGTTGACGTAACGCTGACGTAAATTTTTCGTCAACGACCCCTTTTTTCATGACAATAATGAAACGGTAACTAAATAATCATTGCTCTTTAATGATTAAAACGTGACGAAATGTGTGTGAGTTTTCGTTAGACGAGACGAGACTGAACGAAAATGTTTCGTTCAATCAATAATTTATATTTCTGCCCAAGTGCCCATAATTATATTCTGTGTCGGAAAGTCAGCTGTTTGGTCACGCCCACCACCGCGGTGTTGATGCAGCATGGCCACGCGCTGCGCGCTCACCTGTGACTTCCTTTTCAAACTGGACCATGGAAGATCCTGCAGCAGCATGTTGCACAAAGGAGCTCGGTCGGTGGCCGGCCGGCCGCCAGCCCAGAAAAGATTTATGGACTTAGTATTTAACCCAACTGTGAGAGAAGAACCGAATGTATGTATTTTTTTAAATAAATCCTGTCCTTGTTTGAAGCTGTTTGGTTATAGAATTGTCGCTGCTGTGTGTGTGGGTCAGGTTCTGGTTCTGTTTGTTTGGACTCACTGCTGCTGACTTGTCACAGAATAGCGCATTCACGTTTGACCTCCGCGTCAACTTTTTGCCTAATAAGCTCATTTATAACAACTGCGAGGAAGTGCTGTTGTGTAGTTATTGCATTTGAAGCGGGTAAACAAGCATATGCTGTCAGAAACTTTTTCTGCTCAGTGGTTTGGTGTGTCCAGGATCTGCTGTGGACCGAACGGTTCGAGACGGTTCCGAGAGAGTCCGTCGTTGTTTTCGACAGTTGAATCGCTGTGTTGCTGAGCGTTGAGCTTAGTGTAACTGTAGAATGTGATTTGCTATATTTCAGAATTTTACTGCTCTGTTTATAAGCGTTTTTATGTGTTGAAAAGTCCGGAAACTTTTGCTAACTGATAGCTACTTTCTGTTCAAAATGGCCGTGGCGTTTGTTTATGTATTGTGATTGGTTGTCGGGGCTGTAGAGACACACTGTGATAGGTCAGAGGGAAAGAACTACAACTCCCATGACTACTTGAGTTAAGAACTCAGCATCTTCAGTGACAAACTCAGTGCTCCATTTATTATTATTTTGATTTTGATTATGAATTGTGCAATAGAATAACGAGCAAAAAATAAAAAAAAATAGACTTTCTGAACTATAATACAGATACAATTCCCTTCTTTTTCATTTATTCATTATTTTTTTTACCCAGTGTCATTTTCTTTTTGGCCTTGACAACCCAAATATTGTGGACTTGAACTTTTTTTATCGGCTGTCATGCCTGCAAAAGTGAAAATAATATTGTGACAAATGCTGTCCACTGAGGCCTGATCCACCCACAGATGTAATCCTCTTTGACGTGACCCAATCTCATTTAAATGGGGGGCTCTCTTTTTTCACTAAGTGCAGATATTTCTGTCGTTCTGTGGAGGACGTGTGAAGCGATGCAGGCAGCAGTGTGTTATGTTTTAATTGGTTATCTATAGTGTTTATAACATTTCAAAAACACTTAACAATTTCAGACCTAACGTTTTGCACAGAAATTAGATGGAAGTCAAATTTCCTCTAATCTTTGAACAATGTATGTATAGAAAGATGGTTCAAACAGCCATTTACCAACACAGGTTGGTCGTTATATTTATTATCTGCGACGTTTTTATGTCTATATTCTGTTTTTTACCTTCATTTTGTATGTTGCCTATGTGTTGCCTGTTTGTTCAACATACTTTAAAGAGGAACTAAACCCAAAATTAACTTTTTTTAGCTGACTAATATGTTTTCTTTTTTTTTTTAAAGACTAAAACTAGACTTAAATTTTTTAAGTTTTTGTCGATTTAAACTGAACTAAAACCATTAAATATAGAAATGACTAAAACAGACTAAAACTAAGAAGTATTTTAGTCTAAAAGACTATGACTAAAACTGATATCAAAATGGCTGTCAAAAACAACACTGGTAGCAGGTCGCAAACCTGAATTGTGTGTGGCATAAGGTAGTCAAGCCACATGTCAAAGTGGGGAGCTTTGCTCTGACCAGATCCATCTCAAAACTGGCTCAGCAATTGCTCCAAACTTCTTTTTCAGGGGAGCTCCAGTCTCAGTTGTAGCATCTGCTGCTCTTTCTCACGAGAAGACGACTCGTTCTTTCCACCACCTGTTGGGGTTCTGTTCACCCTCGTTTCCAGCCGTCTCTAGCAGGACAGTCTGAGGCGGGATTCACTTCTGGCATCACTGGCAACTCCTCCTGAAGGAGTTCCGGAAACCTGTAGTCTTTTGAGAGGAGAACTGGACACCAAAAAACTTGCAAATTGTTAAATAAAACTTCAAGCCCCCCCCCCCCTTGGATCCCATGAGCCAATTGGTTTGGGGAAGGCCTAACTGTGGGTAATTCCTTAGTGAGTTAAATCTGTTAACTTAAACTAAATTCTGTAATTTGGCTATAATAATAATTGTTTCTTTAAACTTAAAATAAAATTCCATTCTTACTATCTAAAACATTTGTATTTAATGGCAAAAAACAACAACAAATGATTTCATTCTTCAGTGAAAATGAGTAATCACTCACTTTGATTTGAGGTTAGTTTTTAATTAGTAAGTTATTCTTAATTAGCATGATCATTGTAGCAGGAGACAGGAGACGATTTATACTCACTTAAAATACTTTACCTTTTTCATAGTCTGTAGAAAAAGTCTAAACATACGTACAACAAAAATAGAAAAGTACTAATAACATACATACATACATACAGACATACATATAGACAGACATACAGTGCTGTAGTAATAAAGAATTTACAATACAAACATGTGGTTCGCTGGAGCGGTTTGCAGCTGAATGCGATGCGGCCGGGATGAGGATCAGTTCCTCCAAATCCGAGGCCATGGTCTTGAGCCGGAAAAGGGTAGCATGCCCTCTCCGGGTCGGGGAGGAGGTCCTGCCCCAAGTGGAGGAGTTTAAGTATCTCGGGATCTTGTTCACGAATGAGGGAAAACTGGAGCGTGAGATCGATAGGCGGATAGGTGCAGCGTCCGCAGTGAAGCGGGCGCTGTACCGGTCTGTCGTGGTGAAGAGAGAGCTGAGTCAAAAGGCAAAGCTCTCAATTTACCGATCGATCTACGTTCCCACCCTCATCTATGGTCATGAGCTTTGGGTTATGACCGAAAGAACAAGATCTCGGATACAAGCGGCTGAAATGAGTTTTCTCCGCAGGGTGGCTGGACTCTCCCTTAGAGATAGGGTGAGAAGCTCAGTCATCCGGGAGGGACTCGGAGTAGAGCCGCTGCTTCTCCACATCGAGAGGAGCCAGTTGAGGTGGCTCGGGCATCTGGTTAGGATGCCTCCTGGACGCCTCCCTGGTGAGGTGTTCCGGGCATGTCCCACCGGGAGGAGACCCAGAGGAAGACCCAGGACGCGCTGGAGGGACTATGTTTCTCGGCTGGCCTGGGAACGCCTTGGGATTCCCCCGGAGGAGCTGCTCCAAGTGGCTGGGGAGAGGGAAGTCTGGGCCTCCCTACTTAGGCTGCTACCCCCGCGACCCGACCCCGGATAAGCGGAAGAAGATGGATGGATGGATGGATGGAACATGTGGTTCATAAGCTCAAAATAAGTCCAGTCAGAGTCAAAGTCAGTCGTGTTTAAAAGTACAGAACCACCACATTTCAAAATCAACCTTTCAAATCAACCTTTTGAATAGATCCAAACTCCAGGGTGTCCCCCATCGTTTTTCTTTTTGGATCTGTTAAAAATATATACCTGTTTATCAAATGACATATACAGTACCTGTTTATTAAACAACATATACCAAAGCAATGTGGTTTGTAGGTTTATCTGATTTATCCTACAGTACAACGTGCTTCTTAAATGATCCTCTAAATGGTTATGCTGCTGAATATAAAAATTTAAAAAGTTATTTTTGTATAACTGATGATCTAATCAATGTATGAGCTGTTTCCTTCATGAGCCATCATCAGTGTTATTAGTGATTTATTCTTTATTATTTTTAGTTATTTCTAGGAACACTTCCTAATATTCCCTTATTGCATATATAGGAATGAGTTGCCACTGAGTGTCAGGCAGGCTCCCTCACTCACAGTCTTTAAGTCTCGATTAAAAACCCACTTTTATTCTCTCACCTTTAACATGATGTGATTTGTTTTGATCCTCTCTGTAATATACACTGTTCACTATTTTAGCTAGTTTCTGTTGCTATTTCTATATATTTTGTTTTTGTTTTTGTTTTGTTTTCCTGTCTGCTTGGCTTGTTTCTATTGTACAGCACCTTGGTTGGCCCTGCGTCAGCCTAAGTGCTCTATAAATAAAGTGGTATGGTATAAACAATCTAAGATTTCAAGCATAAAGCTATAAAAATTGTTCTAAAAATGTCTTAATCAATTCCTTTGTGGCAAACCAGACCAACCAAAATGCACTCCCGTCAAGGATAATCTGCTATCCTTCCTTCAGCTCCACAAAACATTGAATGTCTGTGGAGACACAATTTTAATCTGCAAAAAACAAAAAATATAAATATTAACTTGTTTCAGGGTTATGAGCTGGGATCATTATCTCTGTTTCATCACGGAGTTACAGGAAGCGGAAAAATAAGTCGTCAGACCCACATAAGTACAATATAAACTACAAATTCTGTGGCCTTGCTTGTCTAGCAGGCCATATCATGAGAATGTGTTTCATTAAATAAAATTAATCATAGCAGACTGCAGTTTTGAAACACGATACCAGGATTATTGACAGATCTTCACAGATCCATACGGGGGGCATGACCTTTTGCTGGACAGTTGGCGTGGGTGACTTCAAGACCTGTTCTCTTTGTCTTTTTGGAGAACCTGTTCAGCTCCCTCTTGTCACAGCATCCAGTGAGATCTTTGTTTCTGGGTGAGATCTTTGTTTCTGGGTGAGATCTTTGTTTCTGGGTGAGATCTTTGTTTCTGGGTGAGATCTTTGCTTCTGGGTGAGATCTTTGTTCATGATCGATCCTTCACACCCGGTCCGCATATTCTGGCCATTTGTGTTTGATGACCGTGTTCTGACAGTTCTTTGTGAAAGTCTTTGTGGTGTCTTTTGCTCAGATAAAAGTCCAGTTTACTGCCCTCGTTCAGTGCAATTGTTTTTTAAGCCCCTCAAATGTTTATTTTGAGCAGGGCAGCCTGGGAGTCCAGCCATGGTGTTCTTGGTGAAGTCAGTGAGCAAGTTCTGGACATGCCCTTAATATTAAATCTGATCCGATCCAACCAATATCCACAGTAGTTTGTGATTCAAAAATTCAGACGTTGCATGTGTTCTTTGACATGATCCTATCCTAAATGCATGTACTACTAACTATGTGTTCTCCTAAGTGTCGTGAGTTCCATCAGACTTACGCTTCCTGCTCCACAAACACCGTGAGGCTGCTTCTAAGAAAAAAAATGAGAAAATAGAAAAATGTAAAAATCTTTAACAAACCAGGTTCAAAGTAATCATGTTATAAGCATTTACCTTGAATAGAGTCACCTCTGTAATTCTGGTTTGCACAATGGAATTTAAAATGTTCATTACATAAAAGTGAATTTTCAACAGAGGCATCCTTTTAATCTGATCTGCATAACAGATCTAAAATCATTGATTTACGTATGAGTAAAATTGTCAATTTAACCTGAAACTAGAAATTTTGTAGCCCAATTATATTTCAGAAAACATCATGCACTGTTTTCTAGGACCACCTTGATAGCATAAATGATAATTAGCCAATTCATTGAGTTTTCAAGATCCGTCCTCTCTTCGGATTTATTTGTGTACTGTTTTTAATTTTTTATGTTAAAACGGCACCATGAGATGCTCTCATTTTTTGTCAATTTATTGAAATTGTTAAGATAAGTCCTCACTTACCACTTTTCAGTGGTTCACTTATCAAAAGTCAAAGCATGGGCTGGATGATTTTGCCCTGTGGTTCCAAGTTTCAATGTTTAAAGTCCAATTCTCACTTATTATAAACTGAGATCCAAATTATGTCCTAAATAGAAAAGTATTGATTAAAATAAAAATGTGTATTCAGTCAAGGCGTGTCTGTGAGTGCTACGGTACTTCCCGTTTTAATATTCCATATTATTATTACTGTATACACAACCCCAATCTGTTTGAATAAAAACAACCCTTACTGCTGTCAAAGCGTATGCATTGCATGGTCAAACGATATGTTATTCTAATTCCCTTTCAAATTTACCAGACCTCTTTTTGCCATTAATGGTCGTAATTTATGCAAATCAATATCAAAATTAGGTTTTAACAGTGAAATGTGTCTTTTACTCCTGGTGAGTTGGCTGGATTCTTGTGCATATGTAACCTACTTGCTGAAAAGTTACTTCTAATAAAGCATTTTTATTATAGGGAAGAGTGTTTTCTTTAACCTATTTAAATCAAAGATATTAATAACATTAACATCAACGGGTATCTGCTTTATATAACTCCTAAAAGGAAACAGCTCTTAAAATCTACATATCTATGAAACAGCTTTTTAAAATCGATAAAACATTTTTAATGTATGCAAAAATCGTTTTAAAATGATGAATTTAAACTGAGCGTTTCAACTTACAATCTAGTCAAAAATCTATTTGACAAGAATACTTTTTTATTCTTTATAAGTGTCAAAGTTTTATCAATTTAGTTAAACTTTTAAAAGACAGAATTTACTGGCAAGTCTAAAAATAAATTTCTGCTAATTTTGTTTAAGACTTGTTATCCAAAAATGTCTAAACTTAATTTTGATCTGATTATGGTTGTTAATTTAAATTAACAAGCTTATTATAAAAGTTTAAACCGTCAATAATTGTAATTCAATGCAGTATACCGGTAATACTTTCTCTACTTCCCATTTATTTTGCATTAAATCCAAATATATTCCGTGTTTTATCAACATCCTAGATGCGACTGCTATAAAAACATCCAGTTCCTCTCAACGTCACCTCGCAGACTCTCCTCACTCAGAATCTGAAAACATGAAGTGAATCTCTATGGATGATCAAGATAAAACTGTTTTTGTTTCATGAATGTTACTTTTCTGTTCCCCTCAGATAATCACAGGTGTCTGTGAGCATAGTTGCCAAGTCCGCTCATTCCAAGCTACTCTGGGCTTTTTATATTCTGTAGTCGCTTATTGTGGTTACTTGGGCTTACTTTGAACGTAAAGTCACTTATTTGGGCTTGTTATTCATTGCACTTTATTCTTCGTCTAGGCACAGCCAGAAGAGGAGACATGGGATCCCCCTTCCCATGGGCTCACCACCTGTGGGAGGGGCCAAAGGGGTCGGGTGCATTGTGGAATGGGTGGTGGCCGAGGGCGGGGACCCTGGCGGTCTGATCCTCGGCTACAGAAGCTGGCCATTGGGACATGGAATGTCACCTCTCTGGTGGGGAAGGAGCCTGAGCTAGTGTGTGAGGTTGAGAGGTTCCGGCTAGAAATAGTCGGACTCACCTCAACGCATGGCTCTGGCTCTGGAACCAGTTTCCTTGAGAGGGGTTGGACACTCTTCCACTCTGGAGTTGCCCCTGGTGAGAGGCGCCGAGCAGGAGTGGGCATACTTGTTGCCCCCCATCTTGGTGCCTGTACGTTGGGGTTCACCCCGGTGAACGAGAGGGTAGCCTCCCTTCGCCTACGTGTGGGGGGACGGGCTCTGACTGTTGTTTGTGCCTATGCGCCAAACGGCAGCGCAGATTACCCACCCTTTTTGGAGTCCTTGGAGGGGGTATTGGAGGGTGCGCCTCCTGGGGACTCCCTTGTTCTGCTGGGGGACTTCAACGCTCACGTGGGCAATGACAGTGAGACCTGGAGGGGTGTGGTTGGGAGGAACGGCCCCCCTGATCTGAACCCGAGTGGTGTTCTGTTGTTGGACTTCTGTGCTCGTCATGGATTGTCCATAACGAACACCATGTTCAGGCATAAGGGTGTCCATATGTGCTCTTGGCACCAGGACACCCTAGGTCAGGGGTCCCCAAACTTTTTCCTGTGAGGGCCACATAACTTTTCCCTTCTCTGGTGGGGGGCCGGAGTCAGTTTGTAACAGGAAAAAGTGTGACGATTGCAGGAGTGCCTAAATGTAAAAATGTATTGTTTTCCAGAAAGCACAATCAAATAACCCTCTCTGGGTTCTTCACAGCACAAAAGTCAGGAGATAAATAATAACACTATTAATAAAATAAATAATAACACTATTAATAAAATAAATAATAACCAAATAACCCTCTCTGGTTTCTTCACAGAACAAAAGTGCAAATGTATTCTGCTGAGCTAACAGTCCACTTTTTAGCTTTGAGAGTTTGTCTGCTCGCATTTGGCCTTGCAAGCTATCATACTTGTCTTTGTGACGGGACTCATAGTGTCGCCGCAGATTGTATTCTTTGAATACCGCCACCGCCTCTTGACAGATGACACAGACAGCCTTTTCTTTGCATTGAACAAAAAAATAATCCTTTGTCCACTGCAGCTTAAATGCCCTGCATTCTGAATCAAATTTTCTCTTACCTAATCTTTTTGCCATTATTCCGTTCTGTCTTTGACAGGGGCGGGTTTAGGATTTTTTTCTGGGGGTTGCCAGATAGGGGCACAGACCGCAGAAGGGTGGAACACAATAAATCAAATGTGGAACAATAGTTCAAAATAGTTCATAACTAAGGAACATTTTATTGCAAAAGTCCAACTTTATTATCAAATACAAATACACACATGAAAAAAAAAATCTAAATGCTCTCTGGTATTGTTCTGGGGGCCGGACCAAATGTGGAGGTGGGCCGCATCCGGCCCGCGGGCCGTAGTTTGGGGACCACTGCCCTAGGTCGTAGTTCAATGATCGACTTTGTTGTTGTCTCATCTGATCTGCGGCCGCATGTCCTGGACACTCGGGTGAAGAGAGGGGCGGAGCTGTCAACTGACCACTACCTGGTGGTGAGTTGGCTCCGATGGTGGGGGAGGATGCCGGTCAGACCTGGCAGACCCAAACGTATTGTGAGGGTCTGCTGGGAACGTCTGGCAGAGTCTCCCGTAAGACGGAGCTTTAACTCCCACCTCCGGGAGAGCTTTGAACACGTTCCGAGGGAGGCGGGGGACATTGAGCCCGAGTGGGCCATGTTTCGCGCCTCTATTGTCGAGGCAGCTTATCGGAGTTGTGGCCGCAAGGTTGTTGGTGCCTGTCGTGGTGGCAACCCTCGAACCCGGTGGTGGACACCGGCGGTGAGGGATGCTGTCAAGCTGAAGAAGGAGTCCTATTGGGCCTTTTTGGCCTGTGGGACCCCGGAAGCAGCAGATAGGTACCGGCAGTCCAAGCGGCATGCGGCTCGGGTGGTTGCTGAGGCAAAAACTCGGGCGTGGGAGGAGTTCGGAGAGGCCATGGAGAATGACTTCCGTACGGCTTCGAGGCGATTCTGGTCCACCATCCGGCGTCTCAGGGGGGGAAAGCGGTACGCGACCAACACCATTTATGGTGGGGATGGCGTGCTGTTGACCTCAACTCGGGATGTTGTGAGTCGGTGGGCGGAATACTTCGAAGACCTCCTCAATCCTACTGGCACGTCTTCCACTGAGGAAGCGGAGCCTGGGGACTTTGGGTCGGGCTCTCCAATCTCTGGTGCTGAGGTCGCCAAGGTGGTTAAAAAGCTCCGCGGTGGCAAGGCTCCGGGGGTGGATGAGATTCGTCCTGAGTTCCTTAGGGCTCTGGATGTTGTGGGGTTGTGTTGGCTTACACGACTCTGCAATATCGCGTGGACATCGGGGGCAGTTCCCTTGGATTGGCAGACTGGGGTGGTGGTTCCCCTATTCAAAAAGGGGGACCGTAGGGTGTGTTCCAACTATAGAGGGATCACACTCTTAAGCCTCCCTGGTAAGGTCTATTCAGGGGTTCTGGAGAGGAGGGTCCGTCGGATAGTCGAACCTCGGATTCAGGAGGAGCAGTGTGGTTTTCGTCCTGGTCGTGGAACACTAGACCAGCTCTACACCCTCAACAGGGTCCTGGAGGGTGCGTGGGAGTTTGCCCAACCAGTTTACATGTGCTTTGTAGACTTGGAAAAGGCATTCGACCGCGTCCCTCGGGGGGTTCTGTGGCGGGTACTCCGGGAGTATGGGGTACCAGGCCCTTTGATATGGGCTGTTAGGTCCCTGTACGACCGGTGTCAGAGCTTGGTCCGCATCGCTGGCAGTAAGTCAGGCTCGTTTCCGGTGAGAGTTGGACTCCGCCAAGGTTGCCCTTTGTCACCGATTCTGTTTATAACTTTTATGGACAGAATTTCTAGGCGCAGCCAAGGTGTTGAGAGGATCCGTTTTGGTGGCCTTAGAATCGCTTCTCTGTTTTTTGCAGATGATGTGGTCCTATTGGCTTCATCAGCTCGTGATCTACAGCTTTCGCTGGAGCGGTTTGCAGCTGAATGTGATGCGGCCGGGATGAGGATCAGTTCCTCCAAATCCGAGGCCATGGTCTTGAGCCGGAAAAGGGTAGCGTGCCCTCTCCGGGTCGGGGAGGAGGTCCTTACCCAAGTGGAGGAGTTTAAGTATCTCGGGATCTTGTTCACGAATGAGGGAAAACTGGAGCGTGAGATCGATAGGCGGATAGGTGCAACGTCCGCAGTGAAGCGGGCTGTCAAGTGGTTTTCAGTTTTTAATCTGCAGTTTCCCCCCACTTGAAAGGGTAGCTTGCTTCAGAGGATTTTTGGACTGGACTTCACTCAATGACCAAGAATCAATCCTTTCTTTTCTTTTATTTTGAAAGTTTGTTGAGTTCAAAACAGGTGAAAAACCTAAGAGTACAAACAAGAAAATAGTTCAAGAAAATGTAACTCAATAAGCCTACATCAATTAACATATTCCTAAAATTAAATCCTTTTCAAACTAAAATTTACCCTTGAAATTAAGTATAACACATCCACATATATGACACCCAAATACAATTGAACATATTTTAAATGTTTTTCAGTGATAAACTTTAGTTTAGTTCCCCAGTGATACACTTTGGCAGCTCTAAGCTCCCTTAAATGTACAAAATCACATTTAACAAACTACCTTTAGCTTCCACCTTTCATAATAATACACACTTTAACTGCCCTTTAACATATCATTTGCAATTTGAACTTTGTCACAAGTTTAACAAATTACATTTTTAACCTGAATATAAACATTTTGACATGTTAGTCCACAGTTCCAAATACAATATAATTTAAAGCTCACCGGCTCCTTCTTCCTCCTTTTTTCATTTTTCTTGAAACAAGCCTAAGTTCTGCAATATTTTCTTAATATAAACATTTTGACATGTTAGTCCACAGCTCCAAATACAATATAATTTAAAGCTCACCGGCTCCTTCTTCCTCCTTTTTTTCCTTTTTCTTGAAACAAGCCTTAGTTCTGCAATATTTTCTTAAGTAAAACTTCTCCCAGCACTTCTCTCCCACATTGTTTGCCTTCTGCTGCCCTGTGAGTGAACACCTTCAAACAAATCATCAAATCATCTGCACCTGTAGCAAAACAGTCTGCTGCCCCCTGGCTGGGAGACACCTCAAACCCACAACCAGTGAGAGATGGGCGGGGCCTGGAGCTCAGTTTGGAGCTCAGCTCAACAACATTAGATATTGAGTTTCCTGAGTTCTCAAGAAAAAGCAAAACATCATCAGCATAAAGACTAATTTTATGTTCTATGTTTCTACCCTTTATTCCTTTAATATCAGCACTTTGCCTTATTGCTGCTGCTAAAGGTTCAATAAAAATAGCAAATAATGCTGGTGAAAGTGGGCAACCTTGCCTGGTGCCCCTCTGTAAACAGAAGCTTGAAGATAATTGATTATTTGTCCTGACGCACGCTGTTGGTGAACTATATAATATTTTTAACCAGTTAATGAAGTAATTCCCAAAACCAAATTTATTTAAGGTAGCAAATAAAAAATTCCAATTTACTCTATCGAATGCTTTTTCAGCATCTAAAGAAAAAATAGCTGTTTCAATATTTTTAAAATACGAATACTCTATTACATTATATAATCTGCGAGTGTTTGTGTTCGAGTGTCTTCCCTTTATGAATCCGGTTTGGTCTGGATGTATAATAACAGGAGTTATCTTCTCTAGTCTTTTTGATAAGACTTTACAAATTATTTTAACATCTACATTAATAAGAGAGATTGGACGATAACTGGTAGGTAATACTGGGTCTTTGCCTGATTTTAATAAGAGACTAATGTTAGCTGAATTCATATGTGTTGGTAGCCTGCCATTTCCTTCTGACTCAAGTAGCACTCTATAGAATATCGGTTCCAGTATATCCCAGAATACTTTATAGAATTCCACTGGATAGCCATCAGGACCTGGAGATTTCTTATTAGGCATGCTTTTAATTGCTTCATGGAGCTCATCGGATGTTAATGGTGAGTCTAGTTTTGATGACTGACTAATATCTAGTTTTGGAAGTACGAGCGCTCTGATCTGCGAGGTTCCAGACTTACGAGCTGCGAATTTTTGGAAAAAACGAAAAAAATACTGAGTTTTCATGTGTTTTTTCACCACAGTTAGTTAGTTAAGCATATAGACACACGTTTCCGATCATTTTTATGCACTCAAAAGTAGTTTTTAGATGAAAATAGAGTGTTTTTAGTCGCGCTAGCGAAAACCGTTCCAATTTACGAGCGAAATTCCGGATTTACGAGAGAAATGGCGGCCGTTCCAAATTACGAGATTTCCGGTTTACGAGCGCCTCGTTGTAACGGATCTCGCTCGTAAATCGGGGACTACCTGTATAGAGTTTTATAGAAATCTTTAAAAACATCGTTTATTTTTCCCTCATCATAAAATATATTTCCATTTTCATCTTTAATACCATATATAGATGTTTTTTCTTTGTTTAATTTGAGTTGATTAGCTAAAAAGTTCCCTGATTTATTACCGTATTCAAAATGATCTAATCTAAGTCTTTGTATCAAGAATTTATTTTTCTTATCAATATATTCATTTAGTTCTAATTTTAATTTGCGTAGCTTTTGCTGTGTTTCCTCACCTTGTAGACCTTCTAACAATTTAATGGATTTCTCTAATTCATCAATACGTTTATTTTCTTTTTTCTTTTTATTTGTTGAATAGGATATTATTTTACCTCTCATGACTGTTTTCCCAGCCTCCCAAAGTGTACATGCTGAAGTTCCTGGCAAGTCATTAAACTCTAGATACGATGCCCATTCTTTTTTAAAATATTGCAAAAATTCTTCTTCTTGTAGCAGTGATGTATTTAATCTCCAATTTATATTTTTTGTTGTTGTTTTTTTTAAATCTAAATTTACAGTAACTGGTGCATGATCGCTGACAGCAATAGGGTGTATCTTAGTGTCTGAAATGTTTGTCATCAATGAATTGCTTACTATGAAATAATCTAGACGAGAATATGAGTGATGCACATGTGAAAAGAATGAATATTCTTTGCTATCAGGGTGAAAACAACGCCATGCATCGCAGAGCCCATAATCATTCATATACTGTTTAACTATATTTATAGATTGCCAACTGCGTTGAGTTCCCGCTGCATTCAGTCTGTCTAATTTGTCATCTAAACCAAAGTTGAGATCACCTCCCATCACCAGTGAGGAATCCATGTGATTTGATAGGGTGGAAAAAAAATCATGAAAAAAAGCTGCGTCGTCTACATTCGGTCCATATATGCTAACAATACAATAATTTTGTCTAAATATTGATAACTTTAATATTATATATCTACCGTGCGGGTCTATAACCTGATCTAATACTGTGAAGTTAACATTTTTATTTATTAAAATTGCCACCCCTCTTTGTCTTGAATTATAACATGCTGAGAATACATTAGGAAACTCTGAAGATTTAAGCTCCTCCACAGTTGATGCCAATTTATGAATTTCTTGGAGTAATACAACATCTGCCTTTAATCTTTTAATCTGGTTAAAAATTCTATATTTTTTACGTTGGCTACCGGCTCCATTAATGTTCCATGTGACAAACCCTAAGGTACCCATACCTGTGCTAATGATAATATAGCTAAACCACACCCATTATCTGAAATATATAAGATAGTAATATATCCAGACAAAAACATATCCCTTAATGAATAACTATATATGATTTTTAAATAAAGTAATTGCTGTTTCTTTTGAAAATGAATCAGGGAAGTTTTCATTCATAAAGTAATTGTATGGATATACAAAGACGTGTGTGAACCCTTGTGCTTGTGCGCTGATAATTGTTGAGTTAGAAAAATATAGACAAGAAAACAAAGAGAAATGATATACATGGAAACATAATTCAGATAAGAAAAAACAACAAAAACACCCTCTTACCACATCAAGTGTCATCCCACCTTGTGTATCACCACTATCTGAGTGTGTCCCACCACCGAGCTGTGCTGAAAAAAAATTAAATATATCTGGTAAGTAATATTAACAAATACTATATTTAATAATATTAATCAATATTAGCAACCGATATAGTTCTTACCTTGATCATATGGCTAATAAAGCCAAGGAGTAGTTTCTGGATCTCTAAACAGCTGACCGTTTATATAGAGTTTATCCACGGAGATGTTAGCTCTTATTCCTTCGCTTATATTTTTCTTTCTTATCGGGAATAGTACTTTCCTTCTGCTCAGGATTTCTGCAGGATATTGATCGTTCATACTAAAATGTGTCCCACGTAGTTCCCTACCCCGGCTTTTAACCTGTTCCTTTTGTTTATAATGTTCGAATTTAGCTATTATCGGGCGCGGTCTAGTGTTCCCAGGCCGTTTAGCCCCGAGGCGGTGAACTCGATGAAAAGTAATTGCTTTAATGGTTTCACTCGGCAACTTTAGCTGTTTTTGAAAGAAGTCCCGAACCAAGGCCTCCGGATTCTCCTCCACTCCCTCCGGAATCCCAGAGAAAATAACATTATCCCGCATACTTCTGGCTTGGATATCTAATACTGACTCTTTAAATTTTTTATTATCCCCGGAAAGTTGCAACATCTGATCTTTAAGCTGTCCAACTGTTACCTTTAGCTCGATGTTTTCATTAGCTAGAGATGCTACCTGTTCCTGGGTGAACTCCAGTGATTGTCTCAACCCCATTACTTCCTTCTGTAGCTCCTCTACTAACGCTAGCCGGGCGTCCAAGCTAGACAGCTTTTTATCAATTGACTCCA
>JBBPBX010070327.1:4798-18620 GCA_038048925.1 Garcialebias charrua
TATATATATATATATATATATAATTTTTTTTTATGGATGGATGATTCTCAGTAGGAAAACAGTTTTGGTTTATTGCCGCTCACAACTTTACTGGTCAAATAATGATGACATTATCAATGCAATGACTTAGACTTAGGTTCAGACCCACGAATTGTGAACATATTTACTAAGTCAATATTAATATAAAAACAATAATTACAATATTCATAATAATGAGGCATCAAAAGGTAAGCCAAATATTATGGTGAACTTATTTTTAAAGCCTGCTGGTGTCGTGAAGAAAAATACATAGTCTGCTATTCACAAAACTAATAGGTAAAGGAATGGCTAATGCATTTTCCGTACCTAAAAAAAGGGGTTTTAAAAAAATTGTCCTAATTAAATGGCAGATTGATCAGTCTACCTCTAATAACAACATACGGTAGTCAACAGAGGTCAACATGAGTGGTTTCCATTTGTCCAAGACAATCTATTTTCGTCTCAGACAACTAGCTCTCTCCTCGGGGTTGTCAGGTGAACTACAAAGTGAAATAAACATGGATTACAGTTCTCTGTCTCTGTGATGTGTTGCCCTCATCTGTACAAATGAAAAGAGAAAAGAAAAAAAGAAACAATGTTTTGTTCTGGTATTTTTAAAGACATCCAATCTAATAATGATACAGGGATTAAACGGACATAAAATTCAACAAATAAAGAGAACCAGCAGAGCCACAGTTTGAGCCAATCAAAGCAGAGCAGGACAGGTCGTTTTGTTTGATACATGGCAGGTGATCTCAGTGTTCATGACTCAGAGACAGACTTCAGGTGAGAGCACCGACCCGTGTTTCCTGGACTACTTTCTAAGGAGGACACCCCAACCTCCCCAGGACTTTTGTACGTCTATGAAAATCTAACTCTGTATTAAATGTTAATGGATTCGGAGTATCGTTCGGAGTAGGGCTGAACAATTAATTGCATTTGCAATAATATCGCAATATGATAAAATGATATTTTCTAATCGCGAAGGCTGCAATTTGACAGGTCACGTGACACAAATCTTTATCAACACAAAAAAACACCACAAAGACATTTACGATGGTTGCATGGCTAGAATGACAACAACCAGTGCTTCAACTTCAAGTAAGCAAAGTATCAGCCGACAGGGATCACTGACCGAACTGTTTGAACTTCAAACAGTAATTTTTTTTAATATCTAATTTTTTATATTTATTAACTGTCATGTGAAGTTCAGACAGTAGTTAGGAAGTTCACTTAACATGTTTACTATTGTGTTTATGAAACAAGAAAAAATAGAAATGGTGAAAAGAAAAGACATATATTTGTTTGCTTTATTGTAATATCTGCTTTAAATAAATCTGACATTGTTTATTATAAAACAGATTGATTTATTGCTTCCGTTTGTTGAAAAATACTTGAGAAGATTTTAAAAAATAATCGCGTTTTAAATCGCAATTGCAATTTATAGAAAAAAAATTGCAATTAGATTATTTTCCAAAATCGTTCAGCCCTAGTTCGGAGCAATCGTCATCACCGTACAGACATTAGAGCACTGTTGCAGGAGCATGCTCAGCCTGCAAATTTATTCTAGTTTATTAATTTTCTTTGATGTGCATACTTCCACCTCTCCAAGTTCTCTTCCACCTGTTCCCTGCTCTCACCACAGATCACATAATCTGCAAACATCATAGTCCACGCCGGGATTCCTGCCTGACCTCATCTGTAGTCGGTCCATCACCAGAGCCAACAAGAAGGGGCTCAGAGCTGATCCTTGATACAATCCCACCTCTACCTTGAAGCTATCCGTCACTCCTACAGCACATCTCACCACTGTCCTGCTGTCCTCATACATGTCCTGTACCAGTCTAACATACTTTTCTGCCACTCCAGATTTCCTCATGCAATACCACACCTCCTCCCTTGGCACCCTGTCATATGCTTTTTCTAAATCCACAGACACAAGTTCTTTCTGAACCTTGCTGTACTTCTCCATCAGCATCCTCAAAGCAAAGATGGCATCAGTGGTGCTCTTTCTTGGCATGAAACCATACTGCTGCTCACAGATTCACCTCTTGTCTAAGTCTTGCATCCACAACTCTCTCCCAAATCTTCATTGTGTGGCTCATCAACTTAATTCCCCTGTAGTTGCAACAAATCTGTACATCACCCTTGTTCTTAAAAATTGGCACCAGCACACTTCTCTATTCCTCAGGCATTTTCTCGCCCTCAAATATTTTATTAAAGACCGTGTAAAGTGAATTTCAACATTTTCTTCAATAAACATTATAAATGTCATAATTGTAATCTTGTAAATGAGTAAAAAGTCTCAAAATTGTAGCTCAATTAATTTTGGAGTTATAGAGCAAACTGTGTATAAACATATTTCTATTTCAGGATTTTTTAGGCGTGTTTTAAATGTGACCGCGTTTCGTCACGCGGTCCTCATTAGTATAGCCCCACCCCCTGCAGCTCCAGCCGTATAAATTCGCCTCGGTGGAGCCGTTCACTCGCGAATCGCAGATAGCATCAGATAGCAATAGCATAGATATTTTGTTCATTGTTAGCTAGCTAATCAATTATGCCTCGTTCGTGCATCCTCCCTGGATGTCGCAATGGTCAGGGCACCCGTACAAATCATAACATGTTTTTAAACCGCATGGTTTTATACTGAGTATCTGTAATGCTTGGATAGGTCAATGGATAAGGCGCTTGCCTTCCGTCCTAAACCCCACGGGTTCAAATCCCGAATGGTACAACTCTTTTTTTTTGTTTTATTCATTCCAGATTAAAAACTACGGTGGCCGAGGGGTGCAAACGCGCTGCAAAAAGAAAACAGTGCTCCAAAAGTTGAAACACGCATCAAAATGAAAACAACAGCGTTACAAAAGTTGAAACACGCATCAAAATGAAAACAGCAGCGTTCCAAAAGTTGAAACACGCAACAAAATGAAAACAGCAGCGTTCCAAAAGTTGAAACACGCAACAAAATGAAAACAGCAGCTTTCCAAAAGTTGAAACACGCATCAAAATGAAAACAGCGCTCCAACAGATGAGGCGCACTGCAAAAGATAAGTCGCGCTCCCAAAAGAGGACGACCTGCAAATACAGAACGAGCTGCAAATAGAAAAGCCACAACGGAAGTGCTCCAGACCACTAGGGGCAGTCGAACAAAGAACAAATCATAAGCATATTATAGTTTTCGGAATGGCAATAGTTATTTGTGTATTTTAACTTATTTATTACTGAAGAATATTTTACACATCGAAACTATCTCGTTGTATTTGTTTTAATACTGTGCGATAGAGAGGCAATGTATTGATGCTCGGTTGGCTTAGTGGTCTAACACATTGCCTCGAATGTGGGAGACCTGGGTTCGATTCCCGGTCTCGGAAATTTTTGTGGTATTAATTTCTTTTTTTTTTAAAAGCCTTTTGTTTTGGATAAATCGGGTGGAATAGATAAATACATCTACATGTTTATTCTTTGTTGTTGCTTGGTTTATGTTGGTGGCTAGAGTTTTAGTTTGTTTTAGGCAGCAGGCGTGGGGAGGAGGTTGGGGGTTGTCACGCCTCCTCCAGCAACAACCTAAAACAAGCTAAGTCTTGCCAACAACATAAACCAAGCAACAACAAATAATAAACATGTAGATTTATTTATCTATTCCATCCGATTTATCCAAAACAAAAGGCTTAAAAAAAAATAATAATAATACCACAAAAATTTCCGAGACCAGGAATCGAACCTAGATCTCGCACATTCGAGGCAATGTGTTAGACCACTAAGCCAACCGAGCATCAATACGTTACCCCTCTATCGCACAGTATTAAAACAAATACAATGGGATAGTTTCGATGTGTAAAACATTCTTCAGTAATAAATAAGTTAAAATACACAAATAACTATTGCCATTCCGAAAACTATAATATGCTTATGATTTGTTCTTTGTTCGACTGCCCCTAGTGGTCTGGAGCACTTCCGTTGTGGCTTTTCTATTTGCAGCTCGTTCTGTATTTGCAGGTCGTCCTCTTTTGGGAGCGCGACTTATCTTTTGCAGTGCGCCTCATCTGTTGGAGCGCTGTTTTCATTTTGATGCGTGTTTCAACTTTTGGAACGCTGTTGTTTTCATTTTGATGCGTGTTTCAACTTTTGGAACGCTGTTGTTTTCATTTTGATGCGTGTTTCAACTTTTGGAACGCCGTTTTCTTTTTGCAGCGTGCTGTTCTGTTTTTGCTGCGCGTTTGCACCCCTCGGCCACCGTAAAAAACACACAAAAAAACTATTTACAAAAACAGCGTAACTCTTGGAAAAAGTAGCTGCTGTTACAGACAGAACTCGGATAAAAACAGAGCAGGTTTACTGGATCTCTGCTGCCTGCCTCTCCAGTCTCCACACAGTCAGCTCAGGGCAGGGGCTGGACACGAGCGCAGCATGCGCTGAAACCGCGCCCACGCACTGACACGCCCCTAGCGTTCCAGGGCAAGGCAAAATCATGTTTTTTCATGATTTTTGAGACTTAATTTTATAAGGTAAACAATGTTTTTAATCAGTCAGATTTAAATGGGTGATTAATAACACATATTTATGCCATGTGACAAACTAAAAACACACATTTAATTTCACTTTACACGGTCTTTAAATATTTCAGTCAAATGCCTCATTGCCATCGCTTCAAGACATTTCCAAACCTCCACTGGTTTTTCATCAGGTCATACTGCCTTCCCTTTCTTCATTCTTTTCAAAGCTTTCTAAACTTCACCCTCACTAATCTTTCCCACTTCCTTGTCTACAGCTTTTATGACCTCTACTCTTCTTTCTATTTCACTGTTTTCATTCATTAGCTCTTCAAAGTATTCCTTCCATCTTCCCATCACACTCTCCTCACTTGTTAGAACGTTACGATCTTTAACAAGCCTAACCTGTTGCACATCCTTTCCAGCCTGATCAAGTCCTTCTCTGCCTCTTCGGTGTCCAGCCTCCCATACAACTCATACACCTTCTGCTTTGCCTTAGCTACCTCCGTCGTTGTTCTATGTCCCATCTCCTTATATTCCTGTCTTCTCTTCAGTCCTGTCACTGTCATATTTCTTCTTGGCTAACCTCTTTCTTTGAATAGCTTCCTGCACTTCCCCATTCTACCCCCAAGTTTCCTCATCTTTTCTCTGTGAAGGTCATGTGGCGCTACTTGGTGTCTGCTGTTGACTATGCATGATGCTGATCTATTGCTGCTGATTATTTCATGTTGCTGTGTTCATTAGGCCTTGTCTGCTCATATGGACTCATGTTCATGCTGCTGTGGTTTTGTGCATTGTTGTTGTACCATTAGTGCTTAATGTATTATTAGTTTAGTGAATGTAGTACAGTATATTCTTGGTTCATGACTCGGATCTTGCTAGTGCTTTTCTTTGCAATTTTTGTTTTTGTTGGATGTAACTGGGACCCTGTGTGCATAGTTTTGTCCCACCTCACATGTGGTGTGTATGACAAATATCTCTCTGACTCTCTGACTCTAACTACCTTCCTACCCGTCTCTTTAATAACTATTGCTGTAGCAGCTCAGCCATCTGAAAACTCTCTCTTACCACCCAGAGCCTTTAACAGCTCCTCTGAATTTCTCACAACATTCTTACTTCTTCAGCTTCCACCGTTTGGTCTTCTCTGGTTTTACACTTTTTCTCTTATTCACAACAACAGTAATTCTACACATAGCCATCCAATGTTGTCTGGCCACGCTCTTCCCTGCCACAACCTTACAGTCCCCATTCTCAGTTTCCTCTTCTACACAGAATGTAGTCTACCTGTGTACTCCTTCCACTCTTATAGTTCACACTATGTTCTTCTCGCTTTTGGAAATAAGTGTTAACTATAGCCATTTCCATTCTCTTTGTAAAATCCACCACCATCTGTACTTCCTGGTTCCTTTCTATGACACCAAACCTACCCATCAATTCCTCATCACTTCTGTTTCCTTCACCTGCATGTCCATTCAGGTCTGCTCCAATCACCACTCTCTCCTCCCTGGTAATAATAATGATGATAATAATAATAATAATAATAATAATGATAATAATAATAATAATAATAACAATAACAATAATAATAATAACAATAATAATAATAATAATAAATTTATAAAACCCTTTAAAAAAAACACAGCTGCAACAAAGTGCTGTACACATAATTTCAAGAACATCTAAACACATAAAAAACAAAACATTAAGATGAATAAAAACAATAAAAACAGTGCAGAGCAAATTGAGTCTGTGCTAAAAGCCAGGGAGTAAAAATGTGCTTTTAAAAGAGTTTTGAAAATGGACAGTGAAGGAGCTTGTCTGATGGGAAGAGGAAGATTGTTCCAGTCTTGGAGCACCAACAGAAAAAGCTCTGTCCCCTCTGAGCCTCCGTTTGGACCTCGGCACCTCCAGGAGCAGCTGATCAGCTGATTTGAGGCACCGAGCAGGAGAGTATGGGTGAAGCAGCTCAGAGAGGCAGGATGGGGCAAGACCATTTAAACTTTTAAAAACAAATGAAAAAATCTTAAAATGAACTCCAAAATGAACAGGCAGCCAGTGGAGTGAAGATGTGCTCCCTCTTATGAACTCCAGTTAGAAGGCGAGCAGCAGCGTTCTGGACCAACTGGAGACGTCTGAGGGAGGACTGGCTGACTCCAAGGTAAAGAGCATTACAGTAATCCAGCCGAGAGGTGATGAAGGCATGGATTACCGTTTCCAGCTGCTGTTTTGTAAGGATGGGTTTTACCTTAGCCAGCTGTCTGAGGTGATAAAAACTGGTCTTGACTGGGAATCTAATTTAAAATCACTGTCCATTTTAAAACCCAAGTTAGAAACTGTTTTCTTTACATGTGGTGCCAGAGGACCCAGATCAACAGGGCAAGGTTCACAAGAGCCACTAGGACCAAACACCATCACTTCTGTTTTCTTGTCATTAAAATTTAAGAAGTTTAAAGACATCCAAGCTATGATGTCTTCAAGACACAACAGAAGTGGCCTGATTGAGGGGGCATCGTTCTTTTTTAGTGGCATATAGATTTGACTATCATCAGCGTAACAATGAAAAAAGATCCCATGCTTTCTAAGGATTGATCCCAATGGAAGCAGGTAAAGAGAGAAAAGCAGGGGACCTAAAATGGAGCCCTGTGAAACCCCAAAACACAGAGGAGCAGTGGAGGATTCAGAACCAGCTATGTTCACAGACATGGTTCTATCTTCCAGATAGGACCTAAACCAGCTCAGTGCCGTACCACAGAGCTAGAACGCAGGAATACTCATCACTTCATTTAGATCCTTCCAAAATTTCTCCAAAGTTGCATCTAACCTGTGGAGCATAACCACTGACAACATTATTTCTACTGTTACCGTACTTTCAGACACATCACCCATCTCACGTTTCACCTCTACTACTTCTTTTGCCAACTCCACCTTCAGGACCACCCCTACTCTATTTCTCTTTCTATCCACACCATGGTAAAACTTTTTAAACCTTTCCCCAATGTTGCGAGCCTTGCTGTCCTTCCAATTGGTCCCTCAGGGACAGAGATGGTGTGGACATAGGGCAGCCGACTTTGGACCAAAAAATAGTGGTTCGACTCCCAGCCATGCCCACATGTTGTGGAGTCCCTGAGCAAGACACATAATCCCCAATTGCTCCCCTGGGTTAGAGTTGGGACGTTTTTGTCCTTGAGGTCTTTGGCTAACAGAAGCACTATTTCCTCCTGCACCATTTGTCAACAGCACCGGTGATGGTTGTTATTAACCCGAACATCGACCGATCTGGTTTGGAATCACTTAAATGAACTCACATATTAGTTTTGGCAAAAGTGTTTTTACATTGGCTGCTCTTCCTGACACAACCCTCACCATTTACCCGGGCTTGGGACCGGCACAAGAGATACACTGGCTTGTGCTCCCTAGTGGCTGGTTTAAAAATGTGTGTCTCTGTTTAACTTTTTTTTTTTTTTTTTTTTTTACCTAGAATGCAGGAAGTTCTCCCTAAGAGTCAGTTTCAGGTTTACTTTATCATATTATTCTGCTAAATTCCACTCTACAAGGTGTTTTAACAAAACAAGACGTGTCTATTCGGATTAACTAAACTTATGTTTTGAAGCATACTGGGAGGCAACTGTACAGTAATAAATTTAATAACTAATCAAATGACAGATAAATAGTATTAAATTACTACATGATCTGAAATGTAGTCATTCAATACATTTCAGCCCATTTAGTCATTTAATATTTATATTTCATATTATATACTGTACAGTAGTTGTAAATTTTCTTTCTTTTCATAGTATTAAATGACTACATGAGCTGAAATCCTGAAAATAGAACCCCATAGAATTAAATAATTTTAAAAGGGAGGAAGACATCTCAGTCTGGAAAATTAAAAGTATTATGAAGTTAATGTATGCTCTGCAAAGGACTTACTGTACTATAATTTATTAAATTATATCTGACAACCGGTAGCACTGTGGCACAACTGGTAGAGCTGCCATCTCCCAGCAAGCAGGTTACCCTGGTTCAAATCCCGGTCCGGGGCCTTTCTAGGTGGAGTTTGCATGTTCTCTCGGTGCATGGGTAAGTTTTCTCCGGGTACTCTGGTTTCCTCCCACCGACCAAAAACATGCAGGTTAGGCTGATTGGTAACTCAAAATTGTTCCTAGGTGTGAGTGAGAGTGTGAATGGTTGTTTGGCTTGTTTGTCTCTATGTGGCCCTGTAATGGACTGGAGACATGTCCAGAGTGTACCCCGCCCATCGCACAGTGACAGCTGGACATGAGCACTGGCGACCCCCGTGGTCCAGAATGTAAGAAGCGGGTAAAGATAATGGATGGATGGATATCTGACAACCCTCAATTGAAAACACAGAAATGACATAAAAGTAAACTAAAGAAAAGTTGTTCAAACCGTCTCTTCGTGCAAAACAATGTTGGTCTGGATGGAGCTTCATTACAAACACTTTACTGTGTACTTTTATTAAGGTCATGTACCCAGTATACTTTTACTAAGGTTATGTACCAATATACTGTGTACTTTTGCTAAGGTCATGTACTCAATTTACAGTGTCCAGAGGACCAGACTTAACTTTTTTAGATTTTTCTACCTGGATTATTGAGCATGCATCAGAGTATACTGTGTACTTTTACTAAGGTTGTGTACTCAGTCTACTGTGTACCAAGGTCCTGGGTTCAATCACTGTTTGGACCTGGGGTTTTCCTGTGTGGAGTTTGCATGTTCTTCTTGTGCTTGCATGGGTTTTCTCCAGCTACTCCGGTTTCCTCCCACAGACCAAAAGCATGCATGTTAGGTTGCCTTCAGGCCCAGGCCTCCCTTGCAAAAGAGATCTGTGATCTCAATGGGATTTGCCTGGTTAAATAAAGGTTAATAAATAATAAGGTCATGTACTATTGCACACATTTACTAAGATCATGTACACAATACTGTATACTGTATACTTTTATTAAGGTCATGTACACAGTATACTGTGTATTTGTACTAAGATCATGTATATAGTATACTGTGTACTTTTACTAAGGTCATGCACACAGTATACTGTGTACTTTTGTACTAAGGTCATCCATCCATCCATTACCTTTTACCCGCTTCTTCAATTTTGGGTCATGAGGGTCGCCGGTACCCATGTCCAGCAATCACTGTGTGAGAAGCGGGGTACACTCTGGACAGGTCGCAAGTCTATCACAGTGCCCCATAGAGACAAACAAGACAAACAACCATTCACACTCTTACGCACACCTAGGGACAACTTAGAGGTACCAGTCAGCCTAACATGCATGTTTTTGGTCTGTGGGAGAAAACCGGAGTACCCGGAGAAAACCCATGCATGCACAGAGAGAACATACAAACTCCACCCAGAAAGGCCCCCGGACCGGGATTTGAACCAGGGACCTGCTCGCTGAGAGGCAGCAGCTCTACCAGTTGTGCCACCGTGCTGCCCGTACTATGGTCATGTACACAGTGTACTGTGTACTTTTACTAAGGTCATGTACACAGTATATTCCATTAGTATATAGTGAACTTTGTATATATTTAAATAGACTTGTTACATTATTCCTTGAGATTTTTTGCCTTCTTTATTGTAAAGGTTGTGGACACCCAACAACCAGATTCTGTCCAGAGGTTGTCTGCTAAACAACCTGAAAAAGTTTCCTCATGTCTGCCCCTGGACAAGCGTTGCCATCTTGACTCCACACTTGTCCTAAATATTTGTTTGTGTAATATAACATTCATTCATTCATTCAACCTTTATTCATACAGGCTAGCCTCGTTGAGCCACGGGGACTCATTTACAAGAGGGACCTGTCTCACTCACACCCAGGGTCAATTTAGAGTTACCAATCAGCCTAACATAACAAATAAAACATTCTCCATCTGTGAACTCAGTTTGCTTTAGAACGCTTTAAGTCTACGTCCAGCAGCTTCAGAACTTGTAACAGGTGTTTTCATAAAAAGCACACACATTTTTACATGACACCATGCATGTCCAACTGTTGGTACTGACCTGTGATAGGGGGCTGGGGGGCTTGGTGAGGATGCCTCCTATGTAGACCACATGTGGAAGGGTGGGCCTGGGGAACTCCAGCGCCATGTCCGTGCACAGCATCCACAGCCTGCTCCCCTGCACTAAGTCAGCCATGGCCACCCGAGGCGTCACTCCGTGTTTCTTCATAATCCTGTCGTACTTGGGCAACACGATGAAATGGACTCCAAACCGCTGCACCAGGTAGACAGCGGTGTTTGCGATCCTCTCCATTAAAGACATGCGATCGGTCAGCAGCGAGTTGAACTCTGGGACATATGATAATGGTGCCGGGGCACCGACTTCTGCCGGGTACCACAAGCCTGTGCTGAACACAGCATATTGCACATTCAGGATGTGAGCAATCACAAACCCACACATTTCATTGGGGTCCACTAGCAGCAGGTCGAACTTGGCTTCCTTCAGGCGGTTCATCACTTCAACATTGCCAACAACGGCATCGCAGTTCTGAGAGTAGTGGTCGAGAATGTCAAATAGTTCTAGAAATGTCAGGCGACCTGAGAAGATGTTGCTGACTTTGGATTGGAGGAAGTTGTCAGCTGTGCTGCTGTTAAAGATCCCTGGGTACTGCTGTAAGTGGTAGTGAGGAGAGGGGGGGACCTCACGACCCTCTGACACTAAAAAATGGCTCTCGTGGCCATCCTGGTGTAGCTCTGTTGCCAGCGTTTTGAAGATGTAGAGGTGCGACTCGAACATGATGGGTGGGACCACAATCACTTTAGCGGCCCATGTTGCACTGGGGCTCCAGGTGAAGAGTCCAAGGAGAAGCAGCAGAGGCGGTGGGAACAACATGGCTGCAATGATAATAAATATTGGATAAATAAACCAGGTGATATTTCTGAGCAAATTCAGCAACATTGGAATAGGTGAAGGTCCAAAAAGGAGTAAAAATTTAAAATAAAAAATTGAATACATCAATTCACACATCAAACAAAGCTGCACACATTTGATTAGATACATAAAGATGTTGGTGCAGTGCCTTAGACCAGACTGCTAAACATTTATGTACAAAGTACTTAATTCAACAAAAATCTACTAAATATAATATTAAGGCCAAAACAGCTATCAAAACATGACATTTATTTTTATGATTCTTGGTAACAATTTTTTTGTTTAACAATTTCTACATCAATGAATGATTAAAAGTTTATTTGAGCTCCTTCTGAGGAGTTATGGGGAGACTGATCTAACAAGATGTACTCTGTCTAATGCCCACCCCCACCCCCAATCTCTGAGTGGTTCTCTGAGGGGTTTGAAAAGTGAAATTTTATAGTTTCTTAGATGAGTGTTTTTCTGAACTGGAATTGAACAGGAAATGCAAATAAACCCTAATGTTTTTGGTGAAAGATATTCAAGAGGGTAGAAGTACACTGTGGAGAAGCAGTATCCATCCATTCGTCCATAAAGCCATTTTCAAATACCCGCTTCTTCTTTTTCAGGTTGTGGAGGTCACTGGTGCCAATGTCCAGCAGTCACTGTGCGAGAGACGGGGGACACCCTGGACAGTTCTCCAGTCCATTACAGGGACACATCAAAACAAACAACCATTCACTCTCTCACTCACACCTAGAGACAATTTAGAGATACCAATCAGCCTAACATGAAAGTTTTTGGTCTGTGGAAGGAAACCAGAGTACCCAGAGAAAATCCACACATACACAAAGAGAACATGCAAACTCCACCCAGAAAAGCCCCCAGTCGAGATTTGAACTGGGGCGACCTGCTTGCTGAGAGGCAGCAGATCTAATAGCTATGTCACCGTGCTGCCCAACAAGTAGATTTTTTTGCTTTTTTTTTTTTTGCTTGTCCATGGCAGAAGACAGTTGCTGATTCTGGTGAGTGGAGAAAGTAGTAGCACCACCAAGTGATGAGGCAGAGCCAGAGGGTGGCCAATGGTGGACTTGGCCACCATAGATAAATGTACAGTCACCCAAATCATCTGAGGACACCACACTTTTAAAGGAGAAATGAAAAGTGTTTTTAAGCTAATAGTAGTCTAATGAAAAGCATAAAATAAGCTTGTTGAGAAAATTTCACAAGTCAAAAATGTCATCCTAACTCAAATTTAGACTTTGCAAAGTGAAAAAATTCTCATCTGGTGTTTTTGACCCCCCTCCCTCTGCTTGCTCTCCGTCCCCTGAATATGACATAGGCAGTGCAATGGTCGTCCCTCATACAGTAATATTAGTGTGTGTATCTAGTATTTTTTCAACTTTCATCATTTTGTAAACCGCCCCCTAGCTTATAGACTGTAGTTATGTTATCATTCACAAGAGTTTGTATATATTTTTTGTTTATGTAGTGTTTTGTAGTTCTGTTTGTGTTAATAAAAAAAAAATCTAGTAGTGGACAAAAAGGTTTCAGTGTGTAGCAATTAGGGATGCAGCAAAAAAAAATCTATTTTTTAAAGAATCAAGATTCTTAGTCCTGGCGATTCAGAATCGATTCTAAAAGCCCCAAAATAGATTTTAAAACTTTTTTAAAATTTTATATTGTATTTTTACCGCTCCTGTGCATTCGGCCGCTGTAGAATTTTGGCCGTGTAGGGCCACCGTAGTTAGTTAGCCAGGCAGCTCCCAATGGAGCCTGCTAGCAAGGAGGGAGACCCTGCATGTTTCAACTTGCTCCTTCATCTTTAAAAATCATTTTAGATCCTACTATGTTCTGTGGAATACAGAGCTTAACAAGACATTGGTAACTGTTTCAGGACATTTTCAACACCCCCACTCCCATGTTAGCATACGGCGCTAGCATGCTAACGTTAGCATACGGCGCTAGCATGCTAACGTTAGCATGCGAAGGCTATTCGTATTTCCAGGATAGAAATGCCCATTAATGCACTAAATCACCAAACTGTTTTTGACAAACTAAAGTGATATCCTTCAGATTCAAAAAGGTCTTCTGCTTCCATTTTAAATGACAGACAAGAGGACAGTAATGATGGGTTTATAGCTTCAGTGTTATTGTAAGATAGCAAAGGAGGTCTTAATTGTGTCATAAAAGTGCGTCCAGAAAATTACTACAGAAATCACTGCACTTCGGCATGTAGCAGGAAAAATGTAAAAAAACTATTTCTTTAAGCTACTGACTTGAAAAAAGCATACTAAGTATGTTTATGTGTGTTGTTTACTATATGAAATTCTTGTTATATCGATTTTTTCAGATTTGATTACATTTCTCCTTTAAGTTAAGGATAGAACAGACCTTTATTGGCATAAAGATCTGCTTCCCAGAGCAAAAATACAAATAGTAT
>JBBPBX010070328.1:0-18620 GCA_038048925.1 Garcialebias charrua
ATTGTTTCACTTGTATCATGTTCCCAGGAGAGGGCGGCAATGGTTGTTACTGCTCTCGTTCTTCCCCCTTTCCTTAGTCTTTGGTGAAATGTATGCTGGGTTCCTTTTGTGTTCTTTGTGGGGTCTCGCGTATCCCGTTTGGGGGGATGCTTCGGTGAATGGGTGAGAGTGGGTGGTTTGCAGTGGTTGGGATCTCGTTTATCCCGATTGGAGGGATGCTTTGGCGAGCGGGTGGGAGTGGGTGGTTTGTGGTGGGTGGGATCTCGCGTGTCCCGATTGGGGGGATGCTTCTGCGAGGGGGTGGGTTTAGGGGGTGTTTTGGTTTCTTGGGGTAAACACATTGTTTGATGTCATTGTATGGGTGTTTTCTTTTTCTTTTTTCTTTTTTTCTCTCCCTCTACCTCCCTTTCCCCTATCTCTTTCAGGCGACCAGGGAGCAGCCCTACCTATTCTACTCTGTGCTGAACTATGGCTGATTCTATCCAGACACCAGCAGCAGGGGTAGGACAGGAGATCTGTTTTACCAGCTTTAATTACAGGGGGATTAAAAAACCCCAAAAGTGCAGTAAGGTAATACACCATATATAACAATTGGGGACACACATAGCATTTTTGCAGGAGACACACCTTAGGAATGGGGATCACCTAAAATTGAGGTGTAGTTGGACTGACCAGGTTTTCCACTCTGCTTTCAACACCAAATCCAAGGGGGTGGCGATTCTTATTAATAAATCTACCCCTTATGTGCACTCTCAAACCATTTCTGATTCATGTGGCAGATACATTATTATCACGGGTACTATCCAGAATATTCCGGTAGCCTTGGTCAATATTTATGCTCCCAATTGTGATAATGAAAACTTTTTTAAACACGTTTTTCAACTACTACCCGACATGTCCACTTATCATCTGAGTCATCTCATAATGGGAGGCGACATTAACTGCTGGCTAGATCCCCAGCTGGATCGTTCATCTCTAAATATAGTCACGCCCTCACGCTCCTCCAAGGTCATAAACTCCTTTATGCCAGAATTCAATGTGCAAGAGGCTTGGCGATTTCTGCACCCCTCTCAGAAGGTTTTCTCTTTTTTCTCCCCAGTCCACCACACCTACACGTGCATTGATTTCTTTCTGATTGATAACAGATTGCTATCTCGGCTCACTGGATGTAAATACGATGCTATTGTTCTGTCAGACCACGCCCTAGTTTCTATAACTATCAGATTTGGCTCTCACCCCGATGAACGACCGCCGTGGAGGCTTAATACCCACCTATTGACTAATGACAGGTTTGTATCCTTTGTAGCACGACAAATAGACTTCTTTCTAGAGACCAATAAAAGTCCCGGAATCTTAGCCTCATTGCTTTGGGAGACACTTAAAGCCTTCATTAGAGGAGAAATTATTTCTTATGTAAAGTACGAAAATAAATTACGAAAAGATAAACGTAATACTCTGACGCGCCAAATCTCTCAAATTGATAACTTGTATGCCACATCCCCTTCTCCTGTTTTATACAAGGATAGACTCATCTTACAGGCTGAGTTTGATGTGCTCATGACCCAACATACTACTGAGATGTTACTTCAGTCAGGTGCCCAGTTTTATGAACATGGAGATAAAGCTGGCAAACTTTTAGCTCATCGGATTCGTCGTCTAACAGCCTCTCGCCACATTACCCAGATTCAAACTGATCAGGGTACCACTGTTAACCCAATAGAGATCAACCTGGCCTTTAGAGATTTTTATGAAAAACTTTACTCCTCGGATTGTTCTCCCTCGGAGACAGACTTCGGTGATTTCTTTGACACCTTGGAAATCCCTACCATTGGTCAGGATGTGGCTGACAATCTTGAAAGACCCATTGATGTCTTGGAACTCTCTAAAGCAGACCTGCTCATTACGTCGATCGCGATCGACCGGTCGATCGCGGAGGCATTACTGGTCGATCGCAGCGTGACATTTTTTTTCCCGTAGCGTGACACAAAAAAATTGTCAGCCAATCAAACATCCCATTACTTGATTGACATACAGGGCAACCAATCAGATGACAACTGAATCTTGAGTTTTAGCCTATCAAACATCCCGTCACTTGATTGACATACACGGCAACCAATCAGATGAGAGCTTTAGGTCATGCTCATGCAGCTTCTGAAAAACAATGGCGCGAAGGTGGAACGCAGCGAAACATACAAGCAAAAACAATCAGATTTCGGACTGTTCATGGAAAATACGACATCGACTTCCCACCGAAAAGCCAGCTGAGAAAGAGAAAGGTGGAGGAACTAAAATCCCTGTTCGGACAGCAGCAACTTCAAAAGCGAAACGCCGCCACCATTTTCCGAGTGAGTGACGCTGTGATGTTTCTCTGCACGCTTAAACATACTGGTTGGGATTTTTTTTTTCCATTTATAGATGGCCTCCCTTCACACCTTATAGCCATCCACTCACTTCAATATGTATTTTTTTTTTTTTTAATAGAGAGAAAGAAAGAAAAGAGAAAGTAAGACAACAAAACTGTTGGGATTTGACGTGGCTTTATTATTCAAATCATACTAGACACTTTTCATACAGAATAACCTCCTTGACTACTCTCCGTTCTCTACACATTTCCCTGTCCCGTAGCGCGAGCGTTTGCATAACACACTTTCGCGGTGCGTTCAGGGACAGACTGTAAAATAAATGTATAAGCACCGCTTCTTCTCCTTCCAGCTTTTCCCTTATAAGCACCATTGTATACATTAAATCTCTCCATACCAAAAGAGACATTTTTATGCCTTCGTTCACTAAATTAAACGTGTCCAGAGCCATAACAACCTGTTACAACCGTGGTTATCAACTGGTGGCCTGTGGATCACTTTAGATTTGCTGGAGGGGGCTTTTAGAGATGGCAGTATAAAGTAAAAAATATCTAATGATTTTTAACATTTATTAAAGTAAAAGACCAGATTCTTATAAAGAAGGGGGTGGGGATCAGTTTCTACCATCTTTTAAAAAAATTTAAATTAAAAAAATCTATATTGCTGTCACCACCACCCCATTTGGTCCCTACGGGCGACCAGGTGCCCGCGGGCACCACGTTTGTGACCCTTGATTTATTACATGTGCTATACAATATTGGCTTATTCAGTTATACAAGGTACATCAACATAGGCACATTGTACATAAAAAGAATCCTTAATACATTTGACGATAATTATATGTTTTGCATTTTTGTATTGGGTAGATCTTTTTGACTTGGTTTTTTATAAGTAGCTCGCATGCTAAAAAAGTGTGAGCACCCCTGCTCTAAAGCAATCAAAGCTCTGCAGGGGGGGAAATGCCCAGGTCCGGATGGATTTCCCTGTGAATTTTATAGAACATTTTAGGACAAGCTTTCCTCTTTACTCATGGATGTATATAATGAATCCTTAACTTCTGGACATCTACCCCAGACCCTTAACCAGGCTGTTATTACCTTACTGGCAAAAAATGACAAAGATCCTTTGCTCTGCGCCTCCTACCATCCAATAAGTCTCTTCAATGTTGATTTTAAGTTACTGGCAAAGACGTTAGCGCTAAGACTAGAAGCTGTACTTCCTAATGTGGTAGGAATGGACCAGACCGGTTTCGTACAAAATAGGAACTCCTTCTGCAATATAAGACAGCTCTTTAATGTTTTATACAGCCCACCTTCTGACAGTACCCAAGAAGTTGTGATATCTTTGGACGCTGAGAAGGCCTTCGACAGGGTCGAGTGGTCATACTTATTTTACTCGATTAAGAAATTCGGCTTTGGAGAGACTTTCTTGTCCTGGATTAAACTGCTTTACTCTGACCCTTATGTGTCAATTAGGACAAATAGCAACCATTCAGGCTATTTTCGTCTCGGCCGCTCTACGCGTCAAGGTTGCCCATTGAGTCCGCTGTTATTCACTTTGACAATTGAACCCCTCGCAATAGCACTTAGAAATAGTACGAGCATTGTGGGTGTGGTGAGGAAAGACTTAGAAGCTAAGTTGTCTCTATACGCCGATGATCTCCTTTTGTACGTTTCCAATTTGGATGTCTCTATTCCTGCTATACTTGCTACACTGGGTAGATTCGGACAACTGTCAGGTTATAAATTAAACCTCAACAAAAGCGAACTATTTCCTATCAATGCGCTGGCTAAGAGCTACCCATTGCACACACTACCTTTTAAGGTTGTGGATCAAGGTTTTTCCTATCTAGGAATCAAAGTTACATCTAAATATGGAGACCTCTTCAAGGCCAACTTTTCCCCTCTGCTAACTCACATCAAGGAGGACTTTGATCGTTGGTCGATGCTGGGTCTTTCATTAGCTGCCCGGGTTAACGCGATTAAAATTAATATTCTACCTTGTTTTTCCAACCTATTTCAATGCATCCCTATCTTTCTCCCGCTGTCCTTTTTTAACAAACTAGATGGTATAATTATTAAATTTCTTTGGAACGGGAAAGCTCCTCGAATTTGTACTGAATTTCTACAGCGGCCTAGGAAGCTGGGTGGTATGGCCCTCCCAAATCTAAGGTTCTGTTACTGGGCCTCAAATATTAGACTTTTTGGATATTGGCTTGAGTCGGGTAGCCCCTCTTCTCCAGCCTAGGTCTCCATGGAAGCCAACTCTGTAAGACCTGTGTCTTTGGCAGCTCTGTTATACTCACAGTTACAATCCTGAACTAAACCTTACACTTCTAATAAATTTGTGGAGGGATCTTTAAAACTATGAAAACAATTCAGACGGCACTTTGGCCTACAACCTATTTCAATACATGCTCCCATACCCTCAAACCACACTTTCACGCCATCTCTTTCGGACAATGCTTTCTTGTCATGGCGGAGAAAGGGTCTCTCTACCTTTCACGACATGTACATTAACAATACCTTCGCCTCATTTCAACAAATCTCCGAGAAGTTTGATATCCCTCGCCACCAGTTCTTTAGGTACTTACAAGTGCGTAGTTTTGTCAGCTCCACCTACCCAAACTTTCCCAATCTTCCCATGGATACAACCCTGGACATTTTTCTAAAACCCCAGGTCAAACTGAAAGGAGCTATTTCTTCCACATACAATCAAATTATGGCTCTACGTCCCCAAACTCTAAACTCTATTAAACTACTCTGGGAAGAGGATCTTGGTCAGACCATCTCAGAGGATCTCTGGTCACAAGTCTTACTATCTGTGCACAAATCTTCGATTTGTGCCAGGCACAACTTGATCCAATGTAAGCTTGTGCATCGTATTTATTACACCAAAGCACGCCTGGCCAAGTTCTATGACAACATTTCCCCTGCTTGTGATAGGTGCCAGCATTCCCCAGCTAATTTAATTCACACTATCTGGCTGTGTCCTCAACTTTATCAATATTGGTCTAAAGTATTTGCTATATTATCAGACATTTATGACAGACAATTGGAACCAGACCCATTAACTGCCTTATTCGGAATTACCCCTCTGCAGTCCACCCTGTCCTCGTCACAAAAGTCCTCCCTTGCTTTCCTGACCTTTTTGGCAAGGAGAGTGATCATTACAAAATGGAAATCGCCTCGCCCTCCTTCATATACCCATTGGCTCCGAGATACGTTACACATTAATAAACTTGAAAAAATTTGTTGCACTCTGAGAGGTTGCTCTGCTAAATTTTGGGGATTATGGAACCCTCTTTTGAGAACCCTTAAAAGATAAAATTTTCCCAATATCCCAAACTGATAGGGTGATTTGTGTGTCTGTAGCTGGTGTATGCACATGTCGCAACTATTTTATCTCTCTCTCTCTGGAGATGACCTGACTATTCTGACGACGGGGTCCTCCCCTGGTGCCTGAATCCCCCCTTCCCCCTTCTCCCCCCTCCCTTTATTATTATTATTATTATTGTTATTATTGTTATTATTATTATTATTATTATTATTTATTTTTATTTATTTATTATTTAAGTTGTTCGTTTTTGGTGTTCAATTAAACGGACAGTACATTGTTAAAATTGTATTTTCAACATATTTTCTGTAATGTACTTCACAAAAAACTAAAATAAACTTGGGGGAAAAAAGAATATTTTGTTTATCTATAAATTGATGTAGTATGTTCACAAATAGTTTTTCAAGAATTTTTGAAAACTGTGGTAACAAGGATATAGGTCTATAATTGTTGAACACACATTTATCACCATTTTTAAAAAGAGGAACTACCTTAGCTACTTTCATATTATCTGGAAATATTCCTGTTGAAAATGATAAATTACATATATATGTAAACGGCTCAATAACATGGCTCATTATGTCCTTTACAAACATCATATCCATGTCCACCCAGTCTTTTGATCTCTTGTCTGTAAGATTTTTTACTACATTCATTATTTCCTCTTTGTTAGTTCCATTTAGAAAAATACTGTTTGCACAACCTGTAATTGAATGGCTCACATTATTATCTACTTTTGGTATTTTAGCTGCAAGGCTTGATCCAACATTCACAAAATATTGATTAAATCCATTTACAATTTCATTTTCATCATGAATTTCATCGTTGTCTTTTACAAAATATTTTGAAATACCAGTTTTTGCTTTATGATTCTTCAGAACACTATTCATTACTCGCCATGTTGCTTTCATATCACCATTACTTTTATCTAATAATTTACTATAATATTCTTTCTTATGTTTCCTTATAATCCCTACTAATTTATTTTTATACTTTTTATATTTTTCTTCAGCGCTCTGACTTCGCAATTTCAAGAAACATGAATACAAATAATTCTTTTTTTACAAGCATTTCTCAACCCTTTTGTCATCCATGGTTGATCAATCGTATTTCTCTTTGTGTAATTTGTTTGCACACAATTCTTTTCATACAGAGCTTCCAAGATATTCATAAACTCATCATATGATCTGTTCACATCATCAACATACACTTCATTCCAGTCTTGTTTATCTAGATCCTCTTTTAATTTATCCAAAACTTTTTTTGATGTGTTTATGATATTTTTCTTTGTTGTAACTGCTTTTGAGATGCTTTGAACATTTTTATAGATTGTGAAAACTGGTAAATGATCACTTAAGTCAGTTGTTAAAATGCCACCTATCACATCCCCATTTGTTATATTTGTGAAAATATTATCAATTATTGTGGCACTATGAGTAGTAATTCTTGTTGGCTTTGATATCAACGGATACATATTTAAACTGTACATTGAGTTTATAAATGTACTGATGTTATTTGAATCTGTTTTATTTCCCATATCAATGTTAAAGTCTCCACACAAAAAAACTTTTTTATTAAAACTCTTTTCCAATAGCTCCAAGATTTTATCAGTGAATATTTCTATATTTGATCCTGGTGATCTATATACACAACTTATTATTATGTTTTTATCATTTTTGTTTATTATTTCTATTGTTATCATTTCCATAATATTATCAACAATTATTGACATTTCACTATTTAATTTACATTTTATTTCATTATTAACAAATAGAGCGACTCCACCACCTCTTTTATTATTTCTGTTCATATGAAATAATTCATACCCTTTGATATGAATATTATTTGTGTTATCATCATTGAGCCATGTCTCTGACAATGCTATTATTGTAAAAGTTCTGTTTAATTGTTGAGCCAGTTGAGGTGGCTTGGGCATCTGGTTAGGATGCCTCCTGGACGCCTCCCTGGTGAGGTGTTCCGGGCATGTCCCACCGAGAGGAGACCCAGAGGAAGACCCAGGACACGCTGGAGGGACTATGTTTCTCGGCTGGCCTGGGAACGCCTTGGGATTCCCCCAGAGGAGCTGCTCCAAGTGGCTGGGGAGAGGGAAGTCTGGGCCTCCCTACTTAGGCTGCTACCCCCGCGACCCGACCCCGGATAAGCGGAAGAAAATGGATGGATGGATGGACATCTTCAACATTATATATTTTAGGTTCTGAGTCTTCGTATGTTGTCATATTCTAATGTATTTGTTCATTTCACTGTATATTATGTCCATTTTGTGTGTGAGTTGTTTCATTGATTTGTAATTTGTCATCTCCTGAGTTCATCCAAGTTTTTTCAGATCCTTCAGCTCTTTTATCATTTTAGCCTGGGACCCTTCCTGTGTTTTGATAAAGATGTTTTCATTTGTTGTCCATGTTGATGCTATTTTGTTCTGTTTTTTAACAACCTTGCCTCACGTGTGTAGTGGAACACCTTATCTCTGATTTTTTTTGGTTTTACACCTTTTCACATCTCTCTGAAACTCTTAGTGTTACACTTTTCTTGAAGCTCTCAAGGAGACAAGTGGACACTATTTTATTACATTTATTTTGAATTAAGAGACACAAATCAATCAGAAAAGACTTTATTTTAATTTGTGGTAATTCAGAATTGACCAACAGTAATAACTTTTGTCATTTTATGATAATCTGTTATTAACATGAGTTGTCACTCTTAATATGCTGGGTTATTCTGCAGTACGATGGTGCTTAGAACTATGTGAAAGTTGATGAACAATCCGTTAGTATTTGTTTCCAATGTTTAAGGACAGAGGGAAAAATTGTAGACTAAACTTGTCGTCTGTCTCCTTTTTCTAAAAACAAATCTCATCTGTTCTCAAAACAGATTCCATGTTTTGTTCACACCTGCGTCTTCTGACATACTATTTTTCTCTCCTATCCTGAGTGATTTTCGCGCATTCCCCCTCTCTCATTTGGCAAAACAAACTAACGAGCGAGCTGAACGTAACTGCTGGTCATAGTCCCTTCTTAAGGGACACTTCCTGTAGGCTTGTCAGAGTGAGACGGAGCAAAAGAGAGCAAAATGGAGTCTGGAGTGTGTCAACTATGAACTTGCTCTGTTTGAAGCTGATTAATGTCTGACCATGAGTCAAAGGGTCCGCGTTTCTCAGCTAGGTTTTACAGCCAGCTCGCTGTAGAACCAATTTTGAGCTTCTAAACTCAGAATACAATGTGTGCTCTCCAAGAGCACTTTTATTCTGAAAAGCCAACCAGGACGTGCGTTACTACGGTCCGAGTCTTGGCACACGTCTGGAGACGCTGAAGAACGGTAAACAGAACTGACCAACTGGACCGCGGGAGATTGACTATCTTCACGAGGTAACAAGTCGTCAAATGCTTGCCAAGTCGTACCGACGTGTAGCGGAGATCGGCCGGAGAGCTGCCATGCTTCCTGATTAAAACACACCACTCTCTCCACCTTTCATCCTTTTTCTTCCTCCTTAAACTTTCTCCTCTTAAAGTTTATTTCTAAAAGTAAAACTGTAAGTTTGTGCCGCAGAAATAAGTTAATATAAGACCCATTCACTTGTGTTCTGTTGTCCCTATGTTTAAATCTGTTGAAAAGTTAGTTATAATATTTGATCGATCAATCTATGTAAATATAGCCTGGCCCTCGCCTTCCTGCACAGCTCTGCTCAATTCTCATTTCCCTTCACTGCTCAATCTGGGACTTCTCCCATAGACAACGATTTCTCCGGTAGATTTTTGACCGGACCAATCAGAGAACAGAAGGGGGAGTTTTTGGCCCCTAACCCACGCCCCCACCTGTCCCAGCGCGCAGCCAGCGAGCAGCCGCATGTTCTCATTCAAAGCGATGCAAAGCGATGCAGGACTGTTTTATATGTGACACAAATGTGTTAAATTCCCCTTCTTAATCCCTTATCTGGAGTTTTCTTTTGTTTTTTTCCAAAAGTCAAGTGATCGCTCCCTCCTCCTTCCTCCCTCCTCCCTCCTCCTCCTCCTCCTCTCCTCCGCTGAATGCAAAGAATAAGGAAATGACTGAGGTTGTCACGAGAGAATTAAACTAGGGTTTTACGTTGCTGCCCGAGTCCCTGCATATTTTCTGGTCTTCTGGTGTGCTGGACCAGCGCTACATGGTTTTATTTTATTAGAACGTTTTATTAACATATAAACACAGAATATGCAGCGGCAGCGAGAGACTGCAGCAGGAGGCGGAGCTGAAGTCAAGTTCGGCAGAGCACAGAGGGGGAGGGAGCAGAATGCTTTCCCTGTTCAAAATTTTTCTAAGATCCAATGGTTTTGTTCCTCAGGCAGAGGCCACGCCTCCAGCAAGAATCGTTTCTCTATGGAGAAAGTCCAGACCCTAGTACGAAGCGAAGTGAAGGACAAGGGTCTGGTTTTAACCAGGCTAATGTAAATATGTTTTGACTGTAATTTGATGATTGGTTGATTAAATGGTCTATCCCTGGTAGACCAACATAAGTTAACGTTTCCTGTCAATTACATTCACCGAGTAACAGATTTATTTATATTAATCAGAAAAAGTGAGAACCCGTGAATTGATGGTAAGTTTGTGTCAGTCTAAACTCTACTCAAATCTATCATCTAAATTATAGATAAGTCAGCAAACTGATCAATTTATCTATTTTATTACACATGCAATGTTTCCATTTTTTTGGGTTAGATGTTCATTTATGTAAACGTTTGTTCCCTGCAGTTTTTTTGCTTGCATAATTACATTTTTTCCTAACTTCCTGCTAATAAACTTGATGACTATTGACGGTTTGAATTTTGGTGATTTACTGGGCAGGGTGTGACAGAACGAAATGCCCTCATGTTCTATGTCAATGTTCTTGTTTTGTAAAAAAGTAACTACATGCTCCTCCAGAGTCCGTAGTTCTTCCTGTGGTGCACCCTCAGTTGGGTTAGTGTTAGTAAGAGTTTTTACCCATGTCCGACACTTACTAACATCAAGTCCTGTGATCACCAAGTTGTCTTGCTTTGTGTATTGTTCTAAGTCATCTATTTTTTGTTCCAGTTCAGCTATTATATTGTTTTTGCTGATTATCAGTTCTCTCAGCTGTCTTATTTCATCAACCAGACCGGCCTGGTGATCCATTTTTGCTGATAATTTTGCTATTTCTTCACCCACAAAGTTTAGTGATTTTTTAAAGTCTTGCATTTCTGCTGAGTTGTTTCCCTCTGACTCTTGTGCCTTTTGTCCTCTATTTCTCGTCATACTTACAGAGTTTGTAGTCTAATGGTAGCATGTCTCTGGTTGATGGTTTGTTTGCTGAACCACGTGGCCCTTCCATGAGACTCATAGGCCTAAGATGGTGGCTGTGGCCCAGTGCCTAGATCAGACGTTATCAGATCAGAACTCACGGTCTCAGCAACCTGCAACAATCAGATCTGTTATCTGAAAAGGTTGGCTCACTAGCCTGGCTTATGCCAGGTTCCCACCAAATGCGTTTCAGGCAGCCGAAGCAGCCACTTTACATGCAAAGTCTATGTGGAGGAGAGGTGCCTCGCGGCGAAGCGTGACGTGGTGCGTTTTGAGCATTTCAAGCAGCGCGGCAGTGCGCGGCAGTTCTTTTTTGCGCACGCGATACGTCCGAGCAACGGCAGCCAAAGTTCAAATATTTTAACTTTGGCTGCTCGACGTGTCGCAGCAACCAATCGGGAGAGCCTCTGCTATGTGATGACGTAACGACGACAGGACTTTTTTTGGACTTTTAAAACTTAAGGGCGTGGCATAGCTCCACGCTAGCGCGAGCGCGAGGCCACGCGGCGCCACGCTGTGCGAGCTCCGCTTGCACAAGCCTTTGAATGCTCGCGCGAACGCGCCAAGCTCAAATTTTACGACCGCTCACGCGCGCGCGGTGTCTCACAATAAACTGCCCTGGTGGCGGACTGTTTTGTATGACACACAAATGAATGAAATTCCTCTTCTTTATCACTGATCGGGCCTTTTCTTTAGTTTTTTTGCCTAAAGTCAAGTAATCACTTGAAGCGGTCACCATTCACTTCCTCCTCTGATGAGGAGGAAGAATGAATGAACTTGTCACGAGTGAACTAAACTCATGTCCAACGTGGATGCGCAATGTTCTAAATATTTCCTGGTGTACTTGTCTGCTGTGTGGGTTGAAGGACCAGCGCTCCCTGTTTTAATTTTAATTTTTAGGACTTTTTTATTAACATATAAACACAGAACAAAGCTGCACAGCCCTCTGCCTTTTCTTCTCAGACCCGACATTCTTCTCAGACCCGACCTGTCAATCAAATCAGTAGGCTGTCAGCAAATGACCAATCAGCGACCTCAATTTGTCCCGTAGCTAAACGCTCCGCCCTGCTTCTGCTCAAATGACATCAAGTATTTGGAGCGAAAACGTTGGAGCCACACGCTGCTTCACGCTGAGCTCTGCTGTGAACCCCCCATGCACAGCGCACGCGCGTGGCGCGGGGCTCGGTCCAGCGCGAGCTCTGCGCCGGCCTTTACCCTAACGAGCCTCCATGAAGAAACCAGCCTCCGGTAAGAAACTTGGCATTTTTACAGTTACCACTGTCCGCTCGAGCATACGATCACCCCAAACATAAAAAAAAAAAAAACATTTTAATCTCAACAAAGACTTTCGGAGCTGCAGTTCGGCTAAAGAGTCTACTGGCAATGAAAGTAATCGTCCATGTTTGTTTAATGCTAATTCTGCCTCGGGATTGAAACGGCTCTCCCAATCCACATTGTCAAATGGTAAGAAATCTTTGTTTAAGCATTAATCATTGTATGTAAGTGTGTTACTTGTTTGTTTTTTGGCTTGCTTGCTATTGATTTTCTGTGGTTAAAATAAAGAACATTTGTTTTTAAACAGAAAATAGTTTCCTATGAAGTCTCTTGAGCTATGATATTCTTTTGAGGATATTTGCCTATCTCTCTCGATTCTGCATGAATAATATTTCATAAAACATTTATGAATAAAAATTCATAAAATATTTATAAAATAATATTTCATAGAACATTTTTGGCATTGTCGGCAGGATCATAAAGAGAGACTACATAATGCTCAAAAGAATGTTCAAGAGAAAATCAGCGAAGGGAGATAAGACACAGGACAGGACTGAAATACTACCAGGATGGGAAATACCCTGTTATCAGTCCATAGCATTGTGCCTGAGAGATGGAGCAGGACGTTGCGAGTCTTGGGAGGGGTCTCTACGAGATGGAGACCCTGAGACTTTGCTAGAAGTTCTACGAGCAGTAGACGTGAAAATAAAAATGTCAGTAGATGGACTGAAACGGCATTTGTGGGTTTGTGCCACGGCCTGGAAACGGCAGAATGAAATAAGTTTGAAACAGAAAAAGCCACTCGAAGAAGCCAAGTTGACCTCTTCATTACAGCGTCAGCATGTGCAGTTGTTGACTACACAGCTAGAAAACATGGCCCGAATTACTGAGGAAACAGTGGCTCAGGTGTCTATGTTAAAAAAAGAAAAAAAGAGGAAAACAAAATGGTCTGTATCACCCAAAAGAGTATGAGCTTTTGTAGCTGGGTTAAGTACGGGATGGAATCCCTCTAGCTGGACCGGAGATTTGTAGGGAGATAATGTAAGTGATGAAGAAGAAGAAGAGTCCACTACCTCATTATGCTCCTTATCCCGCAGTAAAAGTGTGAAACCAGTGCAGCAGAGGAGGCAGGAACAGATAGTGAGACCAGATGTCTTACGAGCAAGAGTAGGCGCAGATGGTCAACCTGTTTATGGCAATGGTGTACCAGTTATGGATGCTGTCCCACAAGATCAACCACAGCCTGAACTGAGGATGATAACTGAGGATTACACTCAGGAAGAAATAGCTTACTTGTCCAGGAGGCTCCGTCAGCAGCCAGGAGAACATACAGATAAGTAGTTATCAAGATTAATTGAGGAAGGAGCAGGTCAAGTGGAGATAGATGCGGGCAATGGGCTGTCTTTTGCTGGGTTGTCAACAGAAGCTACAGTGAATGCTGATTTCCACTGACAGGTGAGAGATTTAGGGAATAATTCTCGATCTCTGTTTGATGTGTATGCTAAAGCTGTTCGCCAGGCTTATCCAGCTCTCACTGACTGGCCAGAGATAACAGGACAGTGGGTCACTCTTAAAGACCGTGTAAAGTGAAATTAAATGTGTGTTTTTAGTTTGTCACATGGCATAAATATGTGTTATTAATCACCCATATAAATCTGACTGATTAAAAACATTGTTTACCTTTTAAAATTAAGTCTCAAAAATCTTGAAAAAACATGATTTTGCTTTGCCCTGGAACGCTGGGGGCGTGTCAGTGCGTTGGCGTGGTTTCAGCGCAGCTGCGCTCGTGTCCTGCTCCCACAGTGGAGAGGCAGACAGCAGAGTCAGTAAACCTGCTCTGTTTTTATCTGAATTCTGTAACAGCAGCTACTTTTTCCAAGAGTTACGCTGTTTTTTTAAATAGTTTTCTTGTTTGTTTTTAATCTGGAATGAATTTTTTTTTTTAAAAGAGTTGTATCATGCGGGAATTGAACCTGTGGAGTTTGGGACGGAAGGCAAGCGCTTTATCCATTGACCTATCCAGGCACTACAGATACTCAGTATAAAACCACGCGGTATAAAAACATGTTATGATTTGTACGGGTGCCCTGACCATTGCGACATCCAGGGAAGATGCACGAACGAGGCATAATTGATTAGCTAGCTAACAATGAACAAAATATCTATGCTATTGCTATCTGATGCTATCTGCGATTCGCGAGTGAACGGCTCCACCGAGGCGAATTTATACGGCTGGAGCTGCAGGGGGTGGGGCTATACTAATGAGGACCGCGTGACGAAACGCGGTCCCGTTTAAACCACGCCTAAAAAATCCTGAAAAAGACATATCTTTATACACAGTTTCATCTATAACTCCAAAATTAATTGAGCTACAATTTTGAGACTTTTTACTCATTTACAACATTACAATTATGACATTTATAATGTTTATTGAAGAAAATGTTGAAATTCACTTTACACGGTCTTTAAGGAGTGTGTACAACAGGGGTGCTCATTAGGTAGATAAGCGATCTACTGGTAGATCTCTGAGGTAGTAGTGGTAGATCGCAGCGTGACATTAAAAAAATAATTGTCAGCCTATCAAACATCTTGTCACGATTGACATACAGGGCAGCCATTCACAACCCTCATTCTCTCAAACTAGCTCTGAGAGATTCTCGGGGAAACCCCATCCCCGCTCCCCCACCCCCAAAGGTGTTAAATTCTCCGTGTGTGAAGTTGCACATACAAACGGCTGCAGTCCAAAGTTTTTCTGCACTAACAACAGATTTAAATAATGTCAGAGAGCTGAGTGTTTTTCTGCTACTCGCCCTTTTTCAGCATGCAGGAGCAAAACTAATAAAATCCAGGGTCCAAAGAGACGTTATTCACCAGTTTGGATGTAACTGTGATCATGCAATCAGTGCATGCACGATGAATGCAGCTGAGCCCAGGGTTGCCAGAGCACATGTTAAAGAAACACAACACAAACGTCATCTTGCTCAAGATGAGAGTTCTGCAATGGAGTTAAATTCAAAGCAGTCTGCTCCTCAGACAAATAGTGTTAAATTGTTATTTTATCTATGAATGTTTCTGTTAAATTGTCATTTTGTATAAATGTTTCTGTTCAGTGCCCTGAGATTACTTCTTTTGTGAATTGACGCTATATAAATAAACTGAATTGAATTGAATCTTAGAACATCTTTACTCAGCAAACACAACAGTTTAGGTCAAAATACTATCATTTGAAAGCCACAGTACTATAGTTCATAATTTCTCATCTGGCAACCCGACTGACATGAAAACTACCGGTACAGCATTTTTCATGTAAACCAGCTTATTTTTTTGTATATTACCCCCAATAAACATTGAAAAATCACTAATGTTTCCACAGGTTGTTTTCGTGTAAACGGGGCCTTATAGTAGGTAGATCACTTTGACTTGATCATTTCAAAAGTAGCTGGCATGTTGAAAAAGTCTGAACACCCCTGGTGTACAAAGATTGATTTGATTGTGTGTTAGGGATACTTTAACTGTTGCTGCTGTGGATCAGTATCAGCTGTTACCTATTCCAAAGGCTGTGAGGGATCAATTGATAAGAACAGCCCCTGTACACTATAGCGTCGTAATCTTGACAGTAATGCTTGGTGCACCAGAGGTTTCTATGTCTGAGATTCGTAGTCGAATCATGGAGTTAGGAACATTGGAAGATTGGAGAACAGAAAGAGTAGAAAAACAGGAAAATGGTTTTCAACATGTGGGTCATGGGCCAGAAAGGGACGCTCGAAGTAATGCACAGGGACCAACTCGTTCTGCTTTATGGAAAGCTTTGATACAGTCTGGGGATCCGCTATCTGAAATAGATGGATTACCAACAGGGGGGTTAAACAAGCGATGTCAGGAAAAGGGGTTGAAAGCACTTTGAGATTTATATTAATGAAAAGTGCATTATAAATGGAATTCATTATTGTTATTATAAAGTCCAGTGTGCCAGATTCAATGTTGAACATTTTACCCATGCATTAAGGGATGTGTTTCAAACTTCTGTTGTTCATTCTGCACCTCTGTGTGAACCTGAACAGATGATCAGGAATAAAAATAAGGCCACAAGAGTGGTGGAGGTCTCCTCTGGTTCTGAGTCTTCAGATGATAAGGAAACAGGGAGGTTGCGAGTTGTGAGACAAGAAAAGGAAAAAGGAAAGAAGAAAAACAGAAAGTCCTCTGACTCTGAGTCTTCGGAGAACAATGATGCAGTGAGGTTGCGAGTTGTGAGACAGAAAAAGAAAAAAGGAAAGGTGAAAAACAGAAGGTCACAGCTGTACCCTGATCAGTCAGACCTGGTGAAAAACAGAAGGTCACAGCTGTACCTTGATCGGTCAGACCTGCTAAGTTTTGAATAATGGATATTGGGCATGGATTTATTGGCAAGTATGACGCTCCATTTAAAACAGGGACATTTTGGAGTTTGGGGTAGAGAGACCCCTACAGGTCAGATCAGTTTTGGTGGGGAAAGTAAAAATGATACATTTTTATCTAAGAGAAAACTTATCATTGTCATTCTATTTGTCAAAAAGCATTGTGTTCCTTCACAGCCTGGTGTTTTCTTGGCATCTGCTGGTGGGATGATCAGAGGCGCGCAGAGGACGGCATGGCCAAACCTGGAAAGTGCCATGAGGGTGGTATCTCATGGGTTATCACGTTCTTTGTCGTCAGTGCCACGGTACTGCTAGGCGACCTTTCCTCCGCAACATCGGGACGTGTCCTGGAGGAGGAAAAAGGGGGCCTTGCCAACTACTATGGAAACAGATGAACCATGTCATAAAACAAGATAACTTTGGATGTCCTACGAATCAGTCATGCGTAATGGCAAATGTGAGCAGTCCTTGTACTTTCTACATATGGAGGAAGCAAAAGGAACCTTTTCCAGAGTAAGGTAACAACTCATAACCATGGGTGAAGAAGATTGTGGAACATTTCTGACGCTCGTTGATTTAAGATTGGTTTTTGAAATTATACAGTGATTGGTTCAAACCACAGATGAACATAACCTATGACGAGCAACTATTAATATTATTGTACTTTGCTGTATTAATTTGTTTAACATTTGTATGTATTAGTTGTTGGATAAAATGGAGGGTGAACATTTGTAGAGCTGATCAGAGACCAGAGGGTGGAGTGAATAATGAATAAATAAGTTTGTTCTCTTATCAGTCTAAAAAGTCTGAAACATTCAGACTTTTGTATGTGATTTGCTTGTCTGTCACTACCGGGGAGCTGGGGATAAGAAGTTAAACTATGCTGATTTCATCATCACAGGAATAGTCAGTATTGATCAAGTCATCTCCGGAGCTTTGTTCCAACGGTTTGATTAGGGGTAAGGGAGAGATACTCTAAGTTCCTAAAGATAATGTCCAGTTCCTGTTTAAACTGGGTGATTACTTGTGGAAAAAAGCGTGGCCAACTTTGTTTCGCAAGCAATCCTTATCTAAAGGAATAAAAGGAGACAGGCTGAGCTCCCAGATAGAGAGTCTACTGGTAATGAAAGTAATTGTCCGTGTTTGTTTAATGCTAATTCTGCCTCGGGATTGAAACAACTCTCCCAATCCATATTGTCAAATGGTAAGAAATCTTTGTTTAAGCATTAATCATTGTATGTAAGTGTGTTACTTGTTTGTTTTCTGGCTTGCTTGCTATTGATTTTCTGTGGTTAAAATAAAGAACATTTTTATTTTTTTTTAAATAATTTTATTTAAGCATCCATTAACAACAGTATGTGAAAACAGAAACAAAACAGGTATTACATATTTTCTTTTTCTTCCTGTTCCCCCTACCCTTCCTTATCTATCCCCATCCTGCTGCTACAAACAGTAATAATAATAATGTAAATAAATTATAGACAAACAACTAATAAAAAATAAAATAAAATAAAATAATAACATACCGTTAATTCAAAAACGTGGACAACATACAGAAAGGTGTCCATACAACCGTGGGTATAGAAACCAAGTCAGGACATGGACGAAAAACAAAAACAAAAAAACAAAAAAAACTGCACAGGTTGATAAGCACTGTCAGTGACCAAAAACCATCCAGAACCAATGAGGCTGCCGGGCCGGGGCACAGGCACATACACAGCAGAACCAGCTCTCGTGTGACCCTCAGGATCGAGGGAGGGCATCCAGTCTCTCAAAGTAAGATAATAGAGGGGCCCAAGTTTTATAGAATTTTTGGGTTGAACCTCTAACACTAAATTTGATCTTCTCTAGTTTAAGGAAAAGAGTCAGATCTTGCAACCAGAGAGAAGCTTTGGGTGGATGTGCTGATTTCCACACTAATAGTATTCTTCTTCGGGCTAGGAGA
>JBBPBX010070329.1:5713-18620 GCA_038048925.1 Garcialebias charrua
ATATATATATATATATATAGATATATATAGATATAGATAGATAGATAGATAGATAGATAGATAGATAGATAGATAGATAGATAGATAGATAGATAGATAGATAGATAGATAGATACAGGGAACCCCCGACCTACGACTCCACCGACCTGCGAACCACGGGACTTACGAACGAGCCAAAGTGGAAGAATGCCATCGACGTACGGCAGAAAATACGTGACCTACGAACGAGCCCCATTACAAGTATATAATCGAGTTACGGCGTAACTGCGTCACACACGGCAATCGGCGAGGTGGGGGAGGGGATTGCCCCTTGGCTGTTGTTAGTTGGGCATGGGCGTGACACTGCGCATGACAGTGGAAAAGTAACTGCTCCAAACATTCATTGTTGAGCAATGGCTAAGCAGTTCCATCAGATGCAGGTTTGATCATGAGAAAAACATCTGTCTACCTACACTTCAGTCAAAGTAAGGCAATTTTGTTTAATTTTTCTGCTGCTTCTAGCTTTTTCTGAGTTCATGGACTTCTTTCTCATGCACATGGACACTCATCAACGCACTGGTTTCAAAAACATGATGGTTGCAACATGTTTCTGATAGATGTGATGCTGCTGATGGATTTATGGATTCATGTGTGATTGTTGACATCATTTTGCTGATGTGATTTCCAGCTGATTTCCTGCAGTTCTGATGTGAAGTTACTGATGTACAGTTACTGTGTGTGTTTATGGATGCATGTGTGGTGTAATGGTTTAGATAAGTGTTTGTAAATAAAGTTCTGTGCATGTTTATGGCCCAGTATGTCAGTCTCATGCTGTTAAATGTGTGCGCGGCGCACCGTTAGCGGTATTTCCGCGACCTACGAACGGAATAACGACCTACGAACGGGACGCAATTTTCACCCCCTACCTACGACAGGATCGAGCTGCGAACGGTTCTTAGGTCCCGAACTCGTTCGTAGGTCGGGGGTTCCCTGTATATATATATATATATATATATATATATATATATATATATATATATATATATATATATATATATATATATATATATGTTTGTTTGTTTTGTTTTGGTTCAGATGATGAGCAGAAAATGACTGAATAGTAAGTTTTCACAACTTACAACTTTAATATGCCAGTTGTCACAAACTACAAACAACCCTGAACTGGTTAGAAAGACAAAACCACATGTTAGGGTTTGAAACTAGAATATGATGCTTGCATCACAAAATAAAATCACTGAATAGCTATTGTTGCCTGGACTTCAACACAAAACAGATTGAGTGCAAGAAAGTGACCCAGGTATGTCCAAAGTGCTGCCCTCTGAAGGATTTTTTTACAGCCCCCTGTTCTCAATAAAAGCAGAGGTGGGTGCAGATGAACAATTTTCATCTTCTAGACCAAGGTTTTTTACAGATAACATCTTAAAAAATATGAAGAACAAAATACAGATTTCCATTTTTTAATGAAACTTCTGCATTCATCTTATTTAGAGGAACTAAAACCACAAACATTGACCTACATTTACCGGTACTCAAACGCAAACCATGTAACCCAAATAAGAAAACAATACTCAACCCCGAAAAGTTAGAAACTTTGAGCCTGTCTTATAATGCAGACATGCACTGCCCTAACCAGTAACACCAAGCCCTTTCAGTAATGAGTGAAAGGGTTATCAGACATTTAAGTCTTAGTTTGATATGAAATTTGAAAAGATGCCCACTTTTCTGGATTTTTTTGCTGCAAATTCCTTAACAAGATCACTGAAGTCCAGCTTTCTCAATAGATCACTCTCTATTGCTGGGTTTCAGATGACGTAGCAGTGACGTCACAGAATGCAGATGCGGGGCAAGAATTAAACGCAGCCGTTTCCTTCTGTTGCTGATTCAGCATCAACATGCCTAAATTCTGTGCCGTTTACGGTTGTTGCAACCGCTCTAATCGAGAGATAGATAAAAGTTATTTTCGTGTTCCGAAAGTAGTATGCTACAAGGGGATTAATTTAAAAAAACTTACAGAAAAAAGACGACAAACGTGGATTACAACCTACGGCTAAAAACAGGAGGTGCAGAAACTGACGAGAGTCTGCAGCGACCACTTTGTAACAGGTAAGGGTCGTATCGTTTAAATCATATTTTCAGATATTTTATTGGACAGTAACTAGAAAGACAGGTAAGATATGTTATGCCCTAGCTTGTGTAGTGGTTCAACACTTGGTTGTTCCCAGAAAAAATCCGATTAGAATGCTAATGTTGTTAGCGGTTAGCTTAGTGCTAGGAAAGGCATTTACGTGTTTTACTTTAAAGTGGTGTCTTATATTTAGGTTGTCCGAGTGCAGCAGGTGATGTACATTCCCAAGACTGGGCCCCCACTGTTAACCTGGGGTACCAAAGAAGTAACGAGTGGCCACAAACAGAAGCATCCCTCCGGCGCAGGGAAAGAGCTAAGGCCTGGAAGCTTCTCTGCACTGAGGAGGCCAACAGTCTGGAAGATGAGCTCTGTGAAGAAAGCTTACCAGCCCCTGAAAACGAACGATTCAAAGGTAAAATAATAATAAATAAAAATACTATTTATTTATTTATAGAATTTCTGAACGTAATTTTTAATAATTAAATATTTGCAGATGCAGAATGCCAGACGGATCTAAGCATGGTTGACCTCACAAAGCTGGAGGATGCAGTGAAAGGCTACACAACTGAGATCTGCGACCTTAAGGAAAAAGTCTCAGTGACTAAATTTACTCCTGAAACCTTCCAGAACAACGATAAAACAAAGTTTTATACGGGACTGCCCAACTTTTTAGTTTTGATGCAAATTTTTCAGCTCTGTGAACCTTATACATCAGCATGTCATCACTGTCAGCACTCTCCAAATTTGAGCAATTTATTATGATACTTATGCATCTCAGATTACATCTGCAGCTTCAAGACCTTGCCTATAGATTTAATGTGTCAAAAGCCACTGTGTCTCGAATTTGTTTTAGAACGATTCATGTTCTCCATGAAAGATTACAATTCTTAATAGTGGCCTGAGCGACAAGTAATTCAATCAACTATATTTATATAAATATTTTAAGTTTAAATGATTATACATGTATTTATCATTTAAAGTAAATCAAAAGTAAATTAAATCACTAATACTGTTACAGACCATATTTGTACATGTTAATTGTTCATGAAGACAAAAAAAAAATTTACCCAATAAGGTTGAATATTTTTAATTTATTCAATGAACTCCATAACCAATCTTTGTGAATATTGGTCAGTTAAAATGACATGAGTTTTGCTATTGAAATAAAAACATTTTTCTGAAGTAGACTCATTTTGCAACATTTGTGACATATGACATTTGTATGTGCTGTTATTTAACATATTAGAACACCTTTGAAATTCACAAGCTAATCTCATATTGATTTAAATATATCATTTGATTTAACATACTTAACTTTTCAATTAAGATTATTGTAAATAAAAAACAGCTGTCATGACATGTAACAACATCACATGACCCTTCTGCAGAGTGCTTGCTACAGGTGTAGCTGAAACATGTTATGGTAGTGACAAATGTTTTTGGGGAAAAAAAGAGCAACTGTTTAAATTTGTATAAACTTTTCAAACTCCTTTCATCAACTACTCCAAATAACATTCTTGATTCTTAGATTGGTTAGTCACGTGTGGATTTCTGTCCCAGGATTTCAGGTAGGATGCAATGTGTAAAATAGTGCTGAATTTTGGGAACTGCTGTTTCCCACAGCTGGTCATCTGGCAGAATTCTTTCCACATAAATATCATTTTCACTCCATACTACAAAATCACAATATTGTACATCCACAATGTGAATCTGATCCTGGAGCTGATGGTAATAAGGATGGTTCCTATCCAGTTGTACAGAATCTCCAACCTTGACGAGACAAAAACCAGGCTGTCCAGCACACATCCTCAGACCGACTTCATGCTGTTTGCTCTGTGGGCACTGAAGGACAAGACAATGAAACTTAGACATAAAAAATAAATACGGTAGTCTCCAAAACATTTCAATATGATACTTTTTTAAAGATTGTGTTTCACTCATTTCACTATCCAACACCAATGTTAGAAAATGAGACTATATTTATGTCTCTGTCAACCAGGTGTGTTCCACAGGTAAGAATGTATTAATCTGGACTAAGTTTTAAAAGGTGATGGAAAGGTCACACATTTTTTAACTGGAAACAAGGCAACATCCCACAAACTGCAAGACCATCCCCAAAACTACGGCTACATGCTGTGAAATATGCAAACAACAAAGATTTGAGTAAAAAATTATAGTTGTAACATTCATACTGTGAGGTGCGCAAAGTCTGCAGTGCAGTACCCTAATGCATGCTCAATAATCCAGGTAGAAAAATCTAAAAAAGCTAAGTCTGCAGTGCAGTAGTCCAAACCTTTTGAGAAATAAATTTTACCTTGATTTCACACACCCTGGCTCCATGACAGTCACATGAAACGACTCCATCTGGTGAGGCTCCCATGTATGGCCACCTTGAGTTTAACCAGCTAGTATCTGAAGTTACAAAGAAGATACGATCACCTTGATGATACTGTATTATCAAAACAAAAAAAATCATAATATTTTCAGTACATTAACTTACCTTTTTAATGGAGTTACTGTAGATCTCTGACCTACAGTGTAGAAATGCATATGACTCAACGTTAACACATACAACTCCAGCACGAATTTGGCTTTACAGAAGCTAAATATATTATTTTTAAGTAGATCCACGCACATAGAAATAACAGGGGGCTAACTAAACTTGTTGTTAGCATTAGCGATAGCGTAGTTAGCATAGGCTAATTACTAAATAAATAATACATCTCACTACTCACCCGGGCAGAAACAAGTCGACAACCATTTAAAGCTTCTTTTGATCCTAAATGGTTAACCCAAAACTCGTCCTCGCCAGTTTATTTAGGGCTTTGGCATACTTGCTGTAATCCATTCTGCTGTGTTTTGAACTGGGGAAAATCACTTCCTGCCCCGCATCTGAATTTCGCGCCACTTCCGGGTCACGTGATTGCAACCCAGCAATAGACATGAGAGTCAAATGGTTCAGTCCTTCCTGTCCCATTGTGGACCTAAGTCTATTTTAAACTATTTTAAGTTCGGAGAATGATCGCACTTGCATTTGTGATCGTAAATGTCAGGTAAAGCCTGAATGCAATATCCACATTTGGGAAGATGTCCTGCAGTTTCTTTTACCTAATGAATCGTAAAAGCAATGGAGCAGATGTGATGCCTTTATCATGAATAAAATCTTTAAACTGGACAATTTCCTCCACAAAGTCCATCTCCAAGTCAGCTGAATATTTACTTTGTAGATGAGATGCTTTGTTTCTTAGCTCTAGAACAGTAACACCAGAAAAATTGTCCAGGAAGCCAAAAGTGTTGTTGAGGTTATCATATGCAGCATACCTGCGATTGATTTCAGAAAGCAATCTGTGAACAACCACCAAAAAAACTCTGGTGGAGAACTTTTTTTGAGCTGATAACTCAACCTCTGAGGTGGCGCTCTCTCCAAAAAATGTTTTTGGAGTCTTTGATCTTTGAGCAGTATCTCTGTAAGCCTGTGAAACTGTTGGAGACAACTTCTTTGCTTGGGACTCAAAATAACTGATCTCTCAGACCTCCAATGTACTCCCGCAAGGACCCCACCAAATCCACAGCTGTACACAAGTCCAGTGCCACAGACTGCAAAGCTGCACTTGCTTTTTCAAAGCGCTGCAAAATGCTGTGCCAAAATGTACACATAAAAGCTGTTTCAAGCTTGTCCATTTTTTTAATCAAGTGATCTTGCTTCATTTCTTATTGCTGCATTTTGGTTTGTGTCATTTACAATATTCTTCAATCCATCCATCCATCCATCCATCCATTTTCTTCCGCTTATCCGGGGTCGGGTCGCGGGGGTAGCAGCCTAAGTAGGGAGGCCCAGACTTCCCTCTCCCCAGCCACTTGAAGCAGCTCCTCTGGGGGAATCCCAAGGCGTTCCCAGGCCAGCCGAGAAACATAGTCCCTCCAGCGTGTCCTGGGTCTTCCTCTGGGTCTCCTCCCGGTGGGACATGCCCGGAACACCTCACCAGGGAGGCGTCCAGGAGGCATCCTAACCAGATGCCCGAGCCACCTCAACTGGCTCCTCTCGATGTGGAGAAGCAGCGGCTCTACTCCGAGTCCCTCCCGGATGACTGAGCTTCTCACCCTATCTCTAAGGGAGAGTCCAGACACCCTGCGGAGAAAACTCATTTCAGCCGCTTGTATCCGAGATCTCGTTCTTTCGGTCACAACCCAAAGCTCATGACCATAGATGAGGGTGGGAACGTAGATCGATCGGTAAATTGAGAGCTTTGCCTTTCGACTCAGCTCTCTCTTCACCACGACAGACCGGTACAGCGCCCGCTTCACTGCGGATGCTGCACCTATCCGCCTATCGATCTCACGCTCCAGTTTTCCCTCATTCGTGAACAAGACCCCGAGATACTTAAACTCCTCCACTTGGGGCAGGACCTCCTCCCCGACCCGGAGAGGGCATGCTACCCTTTTCCGGCTCAAGACCATGGCCTCGGATTTGGAGGAACTGATCCTCATCCCGGCCGCATCACACTCGGCTGCAAACCGCTCCAGCGAAAGCTGTAGATCACGATCTGATGAAGCCAATAGGACCACATCATCTGCAAAAAACAGAGAAGCGATTCTAAGGCCACCAAAACGGATCCTCTCAACACCTTGGCTGCGCCTAGAAATTCTGTCCATAAAAGTTATGAACAGAATCGGTGACAAAGGGCAACCTTGGCGGAGTCCAACTCTCACTGGAAACGAGCCTGACTTACTGCCGGCAATGCGGACCAAGCTCTGACACCGGTCGTACAGGGACCTAACAGCCCATATCAATGGGCCTGGTACCACACTGCTCCTCCTGAATCTGAGGTTCGACTATCCGACGGACCCTCCTCTCCAGAACCCCTGAATAGACCTTACCAGGGAGGCTTAAGAGTGTGATCCCCCTATAGTTGGAACACACCCTACGGTCCCCCTTTTTGAATAGGGGAACCACCACCCCAGTCTGCCAATCCAAGGGAACTGCCCCCGATGTCCACGCGATATTGCAGAGTCGCGTAAGCCAACACAACCCCACAACATCCAGAGCCCTAAGGAACTCAGGGCGAATCTCATCCACCCCCGGAGCCCTGCCACCACGGAGCTTTTTAACCACCTAATATTCTTCAATGATTTTTGAATGTTTGCATAGTTAATATGCACTGCCTGTGTGGCATCTGCATGTGCAGCCCATCTAGTGTTTGAAAGGGACTTCAGTGTTTCAATGCGCTTGTTTGCATTAGGCTGCAGTCCATCTGTCACCACCTTCCACCTTGCTGTTGACTTAGAGCAAAAGTTAAATAAGTTTTGCACAAACTGGAAAAAATCAGCGGTCTCAAAACAGCAGTTCACACTATTAACTCCAACCAAATTCAGAGTATGTGCAGCACATGGAACCCATTCAATTAGAAGGTTGAGTTCTTTAATGTGTGCTTGTAGTCCTTTCCTGACATGTTGGCAGCATTATCATAGCATTGCCCCCTGCAGTTTGCAATGTCAATCCCCATCTCTTACAAAACCTTGAGTACAGACGCACATAAAGCTTCCCCAGTATGACTTTCAATTGGTAGAAACTTCAGAAAGCGTTCCTGAGAGTGTCCTTCAGGTTACACGTATATTAACACAAATTTTAACTGATCAACATGTACCACATCTGTTGTGGAGTCAACAGAGATTGAGAAGTACAAATGTATTTAGCCATTTTTACTTCACTCACTATTTCTGATCGAACATGATCACCCATCAGCTGAATAAATACCTCACACGTTTGGGAAGAAAGATATGAGGGTTTCCCTGCACCTGCATTCCCATATTTCTCTATGTGAGACTTCAGAAAAGGATCCAACTCTGTGATCAACTCCAGTATTCCCAGATAATTCCCATTATCAGTTCGGCCAAATATGTCACTGGTTCCTCTAAGAGCCAGTCCTCTCTCTACTAAAAACTTCACAACAGACACAACTCTTCTCAACACTTCAGTCCAATGTGCACTCAAGATTCAAATTGTTTCTGCAGTTCTGTGTCTATCCTCCTGCTGGCTGCTGCAAGTGAAACATACGTCAGCATTGCTTTTCTATGATGTTCGCTGTTTTCGTGCTTTTTCATGCATTCAGTTGCGTGCTTCCAGTCACTGAAACCAGTTTCAATGCTTCAAAACTGAGTACTAGCATCGCTGAAAATGCGGCATGCAAAACAAAACGCAGTTCCGGTGGATGGAGAGTAGAGCAGCCACGGTCTTTCGATGTACTCACCATTTGCCATCTTACATTTAAAGTGAGATTTTGGAGAAGAGACGCGTTTGATGCTTGTACACCCGTTCCGATGCTTGAAAGCTAACGTTCATATTTTGACAGCTCCCCGGTCCTCGCTCAGCCCAGTAAGCCCGCACGGACTCGTCAATTTCCCCCCAATGCGCAGGATCGGTACTGTACGGATCCACAGTCGTCATTCCATCTGCCGAAGAAGATCCCGCTTCCACTGACTCTGATTCCACAGACGCCAGTCCAGCCACCGATTCAGTCACGATTAAAGGTTCTGGTGGGATCGTAGTGCCGGTGTTAGCAAAGCTAAAGGTTTGAGGAGCGGGGGGTAATGATGGTTCTGCTCCATCTCCGCTAAGTTTTAAAAAGCCTGTCAGTTTAGGCATTTTCTTTATCGCCCCTTTACCGCAATGCTCTTTTTCTTTTCTCTTCCTTCTTTTCTGCGCTCCGCTGCCATATTTTCTGTTGTCCGCAAACGTAAAAAAATATTCACTGTATATACACTTATATATACACATATACATGTACCTACAAACTGCATTCCAAAAAAGTTGAGACACTAAACAAGTTGTGAATAAAAACTGAATGCAATGATGTAGAGATGGCAAATGTCAATATTTTATTCGTAATAGAACATAGATGACAGATTAAAAGTTTAATCTGAGTAAATGTAACATTTTAAAGGAAAAATATGTTGATTCAAAATTTCACAGTGTCAACAAATCCCAAAAAAGTTGGGACAAGTAGCAATAAGTGGCTGGAAAAAGGAAATTGAGCATATAACAAACAGCTGGAAGACCAATTAACACTAATTAGGTCAATTGACAACATGATTGGGTATAAAAAGAGCTTCTCAGAGTGTCAGTGTCTCTCAGAAGCCAAGATGGTAAGAGGATCACCAATTCCACCATTGTTGCACAGAAAGATAGTGCAGCAATACCAGAATGGTGTTACCCAGTGTAAAATAGCAAAGACTTTTAAGTTATCATCATCAACCGTGCATAACATCATCAAAAGATTCAGAGAATCTGGAACAATCGCTGTGCGTAAGGGTCAAGGCCGTAAAACTCTACTGGATGCTCGTGATCTCCGGGCCCTTAAACGTCACTGCACCTCAAACAGGAATGCCACTGTCAAGGAAATAACAGAATGGGCTCAGGAATACTTCCAGAAAGCATTGTCAGTGAACACAATCCACCGTGCCATCCGCCGTTGCCAGCTGAAACTCTACAGTGCAAAGAGGAAGCCATTTCTAAGCAAGCTCCACAAGCTCAGACGTTTGCACTGGGCCAGGGGTCATTTAAAATGGAGTGTGGCAAAATGGAAGACTGTTCTGTGTCAGATGAGTCACGATTTGAAGTTCTTTATGGAACACTGGGACGCCATGTCATCCGGACCAGAGAGGACAAGGATAGCCCAAGTTGTTATCAACGCTCCGTTCAGAAGCCTGCATCACTGATGGTATGGGGTTGCATGAGCGCTTGTGGCATGGGCAGCTTGCATGTCTGGAAAGGCACCATTAATGCAGAGAACTATGTTCAGGTTCTAGAACAACATATGCTCCATCTAGACGTCATCTCTTTCAGGGAAGACCCTGCATTTTTCAACAAGATAATGCCAGACCACATTCTGCAGCAATCACAACATCATGGCTACGTAGGAGAAGGATCCGGGTACTGAAATGTCCAGCCTGCAGTCCAGATCTTTCACCTATAGAGAACATTTGGCGCATCATAAAGAGGAAGGTGCGACAAAGAAGGCCCAAGACGATTGAACAGTTAGAGGCCTGTATTAGACATGAATGGGAGAGCATTCCCATTTCTAAACTTGAGAAACTGGTCTCCTCTGTCCCCAGACGTCTGTTGAGTGTTGTAAGAAGAAGGGGGGATGCCACACAGTGGTAAAAATGGACTTGTCCCAACTTTTTTGGGATTTGTTGACACCATGAAATTTTGAAACAACATATTTTTCCCTTAATGATACATTCTCTCAGTTTAAACTTTTGATCTGTGATCTGTGTTCTATTCTGAATAAAATATTAGATGTTGGCACCTCCACATCATTGCATTCAGTTTTTAATCACTATTTGTTTAGTGTCCCAATTTTTTGGAATCCAGTTTGTAGTTTGTTTTTCGATGTAATCAAAATAAAAGTCAAAGCAATATCACTTCATAAAAGCTTTTTTTATTCCTTGTCTAAAAATTAAGCAATGTTCATATCTATCACAATCTGAGACTTTCTTTTCTTTTTTCTAAGTAAAATACATTTAAAAAAACTGATTTACTCTCACTGCTGAACATAAAGCGCAATTTCTTTACAAGAACTGTTTTAACAGGAGCAATGGAGAATACAAATGCTATTCAGGCTTAGCTGAAATATAAAAATCATCATTTTGCTACAAAAGAAGTTTAAAAAAAATCGATGTCCCAGAATAAAAATTGTTGTGATACGTGGTTGTGGTTCCATTACTTTGGTAAAGAACATATTCATTTTGAGGTAGTAAAATAAATTATTCGAGAAGGCAGATAGTGTGTGTTTTGATCAAATTAAACCCCATAAGAGCATTTCTAATCAGGCTAAAACAATTAAAAGACAATGAATGATCAAAGGAAGCCCTGAGGAACGCCATTTTCATCTGGATGGTGGGCAGGGCCGTGGAGTTTGCCTCCTCTGTTAAAGTGGTGGAACGGTAGTTTTGCAGGTGCAGAAACGTACCACATGACCACACCTGTGGGGTTCACTGACACCTCGAACACTGTGGAGTCAGTCAGCACAGCGGTCTTATCAGTGTAAACATCGTGGATCTGCAGAGAAGGCAGGAAACAGATGGCTGAAATATTAATCAGGACTCAGTGTGCAGTTGAGTAAAGACAAGTTGGTTCGTCACAGAGTACCTGGGTTCAGTGCTTGGACCAATACTCTTTACCTTGTATATGCTTCCATTAGGTAATGTTATTAAACAACATGGGATAAATTTTCATTGTTATGATTATGATACGCAGTTACAGGTATATGTGTCCATGAAACCCCAATGAATCCTATCAGCTACTTAGACTACAAGCATGTCTTAAAGACATAAAAACCTGGATGACCCTACATTTTCTGCTTTTGAATAGAGACAAAACAGAGGTTTTTAGTTTTTGGACTTGAGCATCTCAGGAATAAATTTTCAGTCTTCCTCCATGGATGGCATTAATCTGGCCTCCAGCTCTAATGTTAAAAATCTTGGTGTTATTTGGATCAGGACATGTCTTTTATCCCCCACATTAAAAATGTTACTAAAACCTCCTTCTTCCACCTGAGTAATATCACTAAAATCAGAAACATCTCGTCTAAAAATGATGCAGAAAAAACGGTTCATGCATTTGTCACGTCTAGACTGGACTATTGCAATGGTTTACAGTATTATCTGGGTGTCCAAATGCTTCTTTTAAAAGTCTTCAGTTGATCCAAAATGCTGCTGCCAGAGTCTTAACTGGAGTGAGTAGGAGAGAGCATATCTCTCCAGTTTTAGCTTCTCTCCATTGGCTCCCTGTTAAATCCAGAATTGAATTCAAAATCTTACTTCTAACCTACAAAGCTCTCAACAACCTAGCTCCATCTTATATTCAAGATCTTGTTGTTCCATATTTTCCTAACAGAGCACTTCACTCTCAAGCTGCAGGTTTACTTGCAGTTCCTAGAGTTTCCAAAAGCAGAATGTGAGGAAGATCTTTCAGTTATCAGGCTCCTCTCTTATGGAACCAACTTCCAGTTTCTGTCCACGAGGCTGACACATTGTCCAGTTTTTAGACTGGGATTAACACTTTCCTTTTTGATAAATCCTATAGTTAGGGTTGGCTTGTTATGCTACTGACTACTGGAGGACAAATTTACTTCATTTCCTTAAATTAATTGTTGAAATTGAATTATTTTCATTTGATATTATTTCTATCTTAACATGTGATTCTTGACCTGCCATTGTGTATCTGTTCCTCCTTCCTGTTCTTCTCAAACCCAGCAGGTCGAAGCAGATGACCGCTTGTCCTGAGCCTGGTTCTGCTAGAGGTTTCTTCCTCATGAGGGAGTTTTTCCTTTCCACAGTCGCCTTCATGCTTGTTCAAGATAAGAGTTCTGTGATGGAATTAAATTCAAAGCAGTCTGCTCCTCAGATAAATGCTGTTAAATTATTATTTTTAAATATGAATGTTTCTGTTAACTTATTTTATATATGAATGTTTCTGTTCAGTGCCCTGAGACGACTTATGTTGTGACTTGGCGCTATATAAATAAACTGAATTGAATTGAAATTGAATGCTGAGTCAGGACTTAGTGTTGTTTGCCTGATTTTTTAAAAAATTTCCCCATTTTATCCCCATTCTAACAACTTCTGCTTACTTTGTGCTATTTTTGCAGTTCATATATCAAAACTATTAGCTCATTCAAGAGGTTCAAACAACTTGTGGTTTTTGTAACTTTTATACTTACCGGTATATATAAAATATTAAAAGTTTATTTAAAATAAAATGTCCTGTAGAATCACAGT
>JBBPBX010070330.1:0-13338 GCA_038048925.1 Garcialebias charrua
TTCATGATGTGAATCATCACCGGCTTGTTCATAACCTGAGGTGGCACCACAGTGTTATGGCTGTTAGCAACCTGGCAGACCTCTGGAATGGTCTGTCCAGCCTTAAGGTTCTCTGTGGTTAACACAGGAGAGTCCTTCGTGGCTGTATCTAGTGACCACAGTGCATTGTTGTTGACGTCCACTCGGACACCTAATCTTACCAAAATGTCGGAGCCTATGTAGGTTGCATGTGGTAAGTTCGGGACCACGAGGAACGGGTGATCCAGTTCTCGTTGGTTCCAGATTAGTTTAAGGTCAATGATCCCTTTAGCAGTCATTACCTGTTTATCGTTGGGGTCTAACGGGAAGCGGAAAGCCTTTTTGTTCATTCCGAGACCCAACTGTTTCTTAACCAAGGTTCCAAAGAAAGCTTGGCTGATCGCTGATTTCTCCGTCCAAGGGGACAGAACAGCATCATCGGTGTGGGATCCTTGAATCTCAACACCTTTGACTACCTGTGGTAGGTAGTGTTCGGTGAGTGCCAACTGTTTCAGCTCGCAGAGGGGGCTCTCTTGTTGGACCTCTACTGCCTCACCTGTAGTTGGAGGTTCACCCACAGGGATTGTGCTCTCGTCTGAGCATTCCCTTTTGCCTTCCGCGGTACCTGCCGTTAGACGGTCAGTGTTACTCTGTGTAGGCATATCGATCGGCAGTGGTTGACTCACTCTGGTCCACATTGTCTGATCGCCATAATCTATAACCGCGTCGAAGCGGTTTATAAAGTCTTGGCCAACCAAAAATGGGCATGAGTCAACGGTGGACACGTATACCGGGTGGTATAGTGTCGTCTCACCAATCTGCATGTGAACCATTGCTATAGCTGTTAGGGTTGTACTCGTCTCCGAGAGACCCTGCAAAACTATAGCACATTCTCTGAGGGGTATTTCCCTGTCAACACCGCTAGCGGCCAGCCGCAGCTCTTCTAACAGTGTGGGTGACATAACGGATATGTCTGCCCCACCATCCAAGAGGGCCTCTTTTCTGAGGATCCCTTCCAACGTGATGGACAGGTAAGCCTTCTTAGCGGGCCCCTTTCTGATAATGTCACACAGGAACTCACCAGGTTGTCTCCGACGTTTATCACGCCTACCCCTGACTGTGTGACCTTCATTTATCAGTACTGTTAGTGCAGACACACATGGGTCTGACTGTTCAGTTCGTGGCGAGCCACTTTCAACGGTGAGTGAGCTTTCCCCCCCTTTTTCTGACGAGGGGTGCTCAGGCTCCGTAGCAATGAAGTCATGGTTACAGTCAACGTTCTGTTGACTGTCACATTCTGGACTGTCAACGATTCGACTGTCATTACCCTGATTGTCAGCATCCTGGCCACCAATGTCTTGGTGACTGCCAGCAACTGTGGCATTGTTGTTGTTAGAATGTTCAGAGTTACTATCAATGATAGTGCTACACATCACACCGGGTTTGTTCTCATTTTTAGTATTTTCCCACGTGTCGAACATCTGACGTATTTCCTCCTTGACTTCTGGGGACAGAGGGCTACGGCCTTTCCTCCGGGACTTCTGCGATTTTTTGTCTGTCTCGGACTGTTCAGTTTGAGGGGTAGGGGGAGCAGGTCCACGGCGTGGGGGCCCCTTCCGGGCCCAGACTGGCTTCGGGTGTCCCCTCTGGGACCACCCTTGGTTCGGGGGTTCCTGCTGGGACCACCCTTGGTTATATGGGTTACCCTTGTACCCATAATCTTTACTCGTTGGACGCGCACCCCCCTTTTGATCCTTTTGTTCACCCTCCGTGTTTTGCTTGAGCCACCTTGGGTTTTTCCTCAAGCGGACACCCCCACTTTGTGGTTTGTCAGGGTGAAAGGTCTGTTTCTTTTCGCCTGTCGGTGGATAGGGAGCTGGTGCTCGCGTCCCTTCCAGTTCCAGCGATTGGGAGTCGGCTCTCGCACTCGTGAACACCTCTACGGGTGTTCTGCATTCCATGCGGGCCTCGAAAACATTTACGGCGCATTGTTTCATTTCCTTGATGGTCTTGTCTCTGAAATTAGCCATCACTTGAACTGACTCTTTTATATCAGGGTGGAGGTTTTTACCGAAAAGGTATTTAAAACCTACGTCGTCCTCCATGCCCGGTTCATTGCGATTACCAAAGAAAGCCTGGAACATTCTCTGGTAATATGCCTGTGGATGCTCCTTCTTACCTTGCACGACCTTCTCGGCATCAGGGTAGCCACCAGGCCCCATGTTTGGAGTGAACTCTCGTATAAGAGTATCACGCAACAGTTTGTAATCTGTTTTTATGGCGTCCGGTTGGCGAACAATGAAGTTATATACAGGCCAGTCTGCGGTGAGCCTGATCAGCGCAATTTTATCCTCAGCAGTAGCATTTGGAAAATTACCCAGCTGGAAATCAAGAGAGTCTAGGTAGTTCTTTGTATAGATTGAACCCAACGGCCCTGGCTCAAAGCGTTGAATGTATCTAGAAAGCTTCTGGAGTTCAGGTATTGGAATAGAAAGTTTAGCATCATTGCTATTCCCATTTACCTGTGATCCATGTGCAGGTGTTGATGTTGAGGACGCAAGTCCCTGCTCCGACTGGCGGGTCTTAACAGGTACGGTGAGCTGTTCTGCATCACCGCGTGGAGGTGGTGGGGGTGGTGGTGTGATGCCTTGAGAATGCTTTGCCACAACATCCACCCACCTCTCCCTTTCTTTAAAGAGGTTTTCTTTAGTTAAGGTCAGTTCCACCTTACTTTCAGTCAATTCTCTGCGTAAACAATCAACTGCAGTTTGTAGCGCTGTGCACTGTTCACTGAGTTTTCTATTTTCCTCGAATTGAGTGCTCTCTTTTAGTTGTTCTTTTAATTTATCATACTCTATTTTCAACATTGTGCACCGGGTGTGGGCTTCTTCTCTTTTTTCCTTGTTCTCTTGTAGATCTTTAGACATCGATTGTACCTGTTGCTGTAATATTTCATTCTCTCTGATAGAATCGTCATATTTTTGTCCTCTGGACCGAATGTTTTCTTCATATGAATGTGTTTGCAACAGTATTTCATTGTTTAAACGTTCAATCTCTGTATTTGTCGTTTTCTTGTATGACACAAACTCTGAAGTGGTACCTTCGTGTTTAGTTTTCTCATCAGCCAGTTTATTTTTTTCATCAGCCAGTTCATCCTCAAGGTCCCCACTCTTATACAGTTCATGGTCCAGTCTGGTCTTCAACAGAAAGGCCAATTTGACAGTACGGTCGGCGCTGAGCTTTTTTCCACCTTTTTTGATTATGCCTGTTGCTAGACTTTCTAACTCTGTGTCCAGAGTCGGGGTGTCCATTGCTGCTACCTCCTCACCATACTTCACGAGTGTTTTCATTAGCAGTTTTAAGGCATTATCAACACAATCTGTGTCCTCTGACTCAGACTCTGAATCCTCCTGCGCTGGGATTTTCTCCTCAACCGGCGCTGGAGTTTGCTCACCATCAGCATCCTCCAAGGATGAGGATGGAACAACTTCATCTGATTGTTTATCCATATTTGTTTTGAGTCTGTAAAAATCAACAAGCTGGTACATGCAGGTGTTATTCGAAAAAGAAATTCGTTATCAAATTAACCTCACTGTTGTAAACGTACACAGAAAAACGTTAAAAATGCTATTTTTAACCAAAAGTGTACAGTGTATGCCAATGCTGTTTAAAATTTTGAATGTGGAAATGCTCTGCTCTCCATCAACTTTTCTTTTTTATTTAATTTGAAAATCAAATAAAAGATGCTTTTTGAGTGTTATTTTAAATCTCTTCAGTATTTAAAACGAGCATCAATTGTTCGTCTGTACCTCTGTTTTCAAAAATTCTTTATTTAAAATAAACAGGATTTTTTGTTTGTGTACAGAACAATTTTAAAGCTGGTAAGTTTCACCATAAAAAATGCTGACTTTATGAGGTGTTGAGAGAAAACTCATCTATTAACGTCCAGCAGGGGGCAGCGTCGCGTATGTTATCACGAAGCGACTGAGTTTAAATCAGTACATGGAAAGAAAACAACCTATTAGGGTTAGTTTTCAGTAAGAACGTGATAATTGCTCGAACCGCGTTCTTGTCAGAGACAAGTTTATGTTGCTAGACAGTTTAGATGGCTTAAATTGAGTTTTTAAACTTTTAGTGAAACCACTTTTCACCGTGTGTGTGTGAACTGCGTCTGCTTGTCACTCAAAGTGCATCAGGAAATGACGACACAAATAGGCGGGTCGACGCAGCGTGCGTAGCGCGTCACCAGCTTCAGTGCTTGCGAGGCGGAGCTCGCTACAACATACGTGACGTCAACAAATCAATCACAGCATATGTAGTTCATTCTCCAAGCATAAATGGCGAATGTAGTTTTTCTTACCTTCGACCAATGTAGTACCGGAAATGACGACAAAGTGGGCTGGTCGCAACGGCGTGCGACGTGATTGACAGCTCACAACAGCGAATCAGCGTTCGCCACAAGAGTGATTGACAGCACACAACAGCGAATCAGCGTTCGCTACAAGAGTGATTCACAGCACACAGCACTCGTATCATCCAATCACAGCTCATAAACGGACATGAGACACGTCTTCTTAACGTTAGCTTGCACAGCAGACCACAACTTTATAGACTCTTAAAACAACTCAAACGCTACAATTTAACTTCCCAAAATTCTGAAACATGCGGCGCGCACATCTAGACAGGCAAACTTAGTTACGCTCAGTAACACAGCACCTCAACTGTAACACGACACGGACTCCCTCGGAGCCGCGTTCAGGTCGGTTCCGTCCACTTTAAAGGAGCAGAACTCGGGTTTCACGAACCACTAACCGACACGTTCTAACAGTATATGCTGCTTCGACCTTCTTTAAAATGTAAAACACCACAACAGCAATCTTGTAGATGTTAAATTAGCTTTCAGGCTTCTGACTCGGCGGTCAAACAAAGCTTTGTACAGGAGTCCGCGTGAACTGGACCGAACCAGAACTTCCACAGACTACGGCTGACAAAACTTCACCTGAATGCTTCCAACAGCGTCTAACAGAGTTGAAACAATAATAATCTCACAGCTTCAAATGATAAAAACATGCAGAATCTGCCTGCTTTGAACACTTCCAGCCAAAATCATTATCCTCAGAGTTTAAAACTTGGATCCTTTTATGCAAACATGACGTTACAGTTCATGACTGAGACCACAGATTTATCAATAAACTTTTAGAAGCCGATACGAGGCCACCAGATGTAAGAATTAAAGTGGAGGTCAATATTAATACTGACCTCTTTATCCTTAATTAATCTACTTATTCAGATTGAATAGTAAATTCACGGATTCTCTTCTTTTTCAGTTTATTCAATATTTCTGTGATCTTTATGATGGATAAATAAACAGAGCCATTAAGTGACAAAGACGTTAACTTAGTTTGATATGTCAAAGAGACACTATCATTTATTTAGAATAAATCAACTAAATTAACACCATTACACTTGATTGACATGATTTCACTTTCTTTCAATTTAAAACGTCAGCACACTTAAATTCAACACAACAGACATAAATATTGGATGTTAACATATTTAGTCTGTGGGCTCTTTTAGCTTAAAAATATAGTTTCCAGCTTAGATAGAGAGGGGAAAGAGTAGGAGGAATAAGAGGTTGGAGAGATTAAGTTATTTATCTCGAGTGTAACCAGAGATGACACTTTCCATCCGACTTCGGCTAAATCCCAGGTACGTTTGTAAACCGCTCTTTACCTTTTGACGATGCGTCTGATAAAGATATTGCCAGCCTCCCAGGTGCACGGAGTCCTTCCGGCCCTCGTACGTCTGAACTGGTCGTTTACTTCCAACGTCTCCTCGGATCCGCGTCAGCCGTCAGAAACATGTGGCAGCTTCTGGCTGACTTCAAGACGAGATGTTTCTCAAAGGAAGTTCATTAAGAACTTTGGAGCTTTTGCTCGGGGAACTGGATGGAGACGTCCATCAGTTCTAGCTGACAAGTTAGTCTTTGGCTCTTGACCAAGCTTGACCAGCTGCAAGGCAGAGAGCTTTCAGGTCTCCGTCCATTCAAACTCTTTGTCCATTCAAAGACTGAAGCGTTTCCGCACAGTTAGAACTTAAAAGCAGGAACACAGAGAGGAGTTCACTTGCTTTATCAAACCCAAGGTTACAAGCCAGCAGCAGAGAGAAATGTTTAGGAAAAAAGACAGATAACGCTGGAGCCCTGCTCATCAGACTGTCTCTGAGTTTCTAAACAAAACCGTCCGGTCTCTGTGACCCGAAGGCTTCACCTTTAAACACAGCAGTGAAGACAGTAATTAACACATTTCAGAATAACACAGCATAAAAGCACATATCATGAAAATGAGAAAAGTTATTCTTGATTACATTAGAATAAAATCAAGATATAGAAATAGTCTCTTTTAGTGACTATATGTCCTCAGATTATAACTAATGGAATAATTGTGTTAAATGTCCTGCTTTACTGAGAGGTCAGTAAAGGTCATCACTGGACAGTTCAAAAGTACACAGGTGTCTTAAAAGTGGACAAGGTCATGTCCACTACACTACAAATATATAGATGACAGCCTGCAGAGAGGTGAGTTTGATCTGAACTCGGCTCATCTGTGAGCTCTCTGACTCATTGTGAAGAGAACATGTTCTCAGGCGACACCCGAGAGTCAAACGTGTTTCTGTCCGGTCAATAATCGACAGAATGTTTCTGATTCTTATTATTTTTTATTTTATTTTATTTATTTATTTATTTATTCATTTCAGATTTAAAACAAGAAAAATAAATTACAAATCACAATAGAGATAAACAAGAAAGAAAAAAATCTAAAATGAAAGGTAGCAGAAGAAGAAAAAAATCTTATCATTTCTGCCCCTTTTATAAAACAAAAAATCAATTCAAATAATCAATTCAAAACAATGATCATCTATAAATAATATGACAAAATAAACAACTCATCACACATTTACATTTCATATTAACTAAAATTAATATATAACTTTTCAACAATTTAGTCAATCATTTTCTTAAATATAGAAGTTGACTTTACTTTTTTACATCGTTTTGCAAACTATTCCACAAACTTATTCCTTGTATTGATGTAGACCGAACCTTTAAACTTATTTAATGAGGTTTAACAAAAATGTCTGTTCCTTTTAAATTATAACAACTTTTCCTTTTTACAAAAAGCGTTTGAATGTTTGATGGTAGTATAGAATTCTGAGCTTTATACATTACTAACAGAATATTATAGTCCACCAAATAATAAAACTTCAATAGTTTCAATTGATGAAATAAAATACTTGAAGGATGACTGTAATACTTTCTTGTAATAATTCTTATAGCTCTTTTCTGTAGAATAAAAATAGGCTTAGTAATGGTTTTACACGCCTTTCCCCATACATCAAATGGGGAAAGGCGTTTATTGAGACGTTTTTCTTCCGTACGGTTTTAAGCTCGTTCCTCATTTTTTTTGTTCCGTTTCAACAATTCACGTCTCAAAACGTTCGGCTCGTCCTGCTGGCGTGTCTGGTGTTTGTGCAGTTTTAACTTTTTGAAACATTTAGCTTTGTCGGCCATGTTTTTTCCTCCTTGAAAATGAACGGACGCGTCCTTAAAACCCTTTGTGCCGTTTACGAACGTTCGCTGATCGTTTCAGCTAATTTTTTGTGTATTTTTCGGCTCCTTTCAGTTTATTTCTGTTAATTTCAGCTTGTGTTCCGGTTCTGCGTTTGCCACTTTGAGCCCGTCGTGCACGTGAATGCACGTTTGTGTTTGTTCTTCTGCAGACGGGTCAGATCAACCCGAGCGTCGGCCTCCACGTCGTCTCTCTGGACGGCAGCGCCGCCACCACGACCGAACTGAGGCCCCCAGACAGTTTGAAGAACAGGTGCAGAGGAAATTCATAAAAAAATCTAACTGGTTGAACTGTTTCCACGACTGAACAGCTGTTTTCAGATGTTTAACGTTTTTTTTTACACATGTTACCACCTCAACATAAAAACGTTTCCAAACTCTCGTCAGCGGTTTCTACGTCACCATGGTGAAATGGGCTTCCCGGGACCAGCTGGCGGTGCGCTGGGTGAACCGAGCTCAGAACCTGTCGGTTCTGTCCCTGTGCGCCGCCGCCACCGGACGCTGTGAGAAGGTGAGAAGCGCTAAGACGGCATTTTGTTCACAGGATAAACAAACGATGGAAGTTTTTAAATGAAACGTTTTCTGACCCAGAGACACGTGATGACGTCAGACAGGTGGCTGCACCGCCAGGTGAGTTTCTGTTTGTTCGCTTCAAATCTCCGCAGAAAACAAAATATTGAACATAAAACATGTCCCCACCATGATCATCCTCTTATTAGAGATATTTAAAATTGCTGCTCGTTTGTTTTAAATGTTGGTAAATAATGATTTAAAGGTCCACTGACATGATGTTTGAACTATATGCATAAAATTGCTCAACATATATATGTTGTATCATTCAACTTTGTTCGTTTGTACAAGCATAATGATAAATCAATTTAATTTTGATTTAAAAGCGATTTTATACTTTGCGCCGTGTTTATTTACGGGAAATCCGATTACACGCGAATGCAACATCTGTGACATTGTATTAGGCTTGTCAGTGTGCATGTGTCTGCAGATTGCCTTTTTTTTAACTTGAAAAATGCCGGTACGTTGTGTCGCATTTGGGTGTTCTAATATCATCAGTGAACAAGTGAGCCTTTTCACTTTCCCAAAAGATGAAATACTTAATCAAGAATGGACAAAACAATGCTGCACCACTCTGACCCACCCCTCGCTCCATCTGAACGGTAAGTCTCATACGGCTGCAGACCTAAATTAGATCTGAACTATTTTCTGCTTCCCAAACTGAAGACAAATTGCTCAAATCTTCACTTAGATTGCTAAATTCGTCAGATTTTAAATTGTCTGCCATTAATATGTGAAAGGGGCGTTCAAAAGACGTACCTAACACCAGAGCTCTCTGCCTAATACTACGTCACAGATGATGCATTCACGTGTAATCGGATTTCCAGTAAATAAACACGGCGCAACGTTTAAAATCACTTTTAAATCAAAATTAAATTGATTTATCATTTTGCTTGTACAAACGAACATAGTTGAATGATACAACATATATATGTTGTGCCATTTTATGGAAAGTTAAAAGATGATGTCAGCAGAGCTTTAATCACTTAATAATAAGAAACAGTCGTCACAAAATATCAATAAAAACATTTGAATGTTAGACCAGCCACCTCAGGAGGACTCCAGGTTTCTGGACGTCTCGTTCCTGAGCGGGAGACGGATTGAGCCTCGTCCTCAGTAATGAGGACGTTGCTCCAGTCCGTCATGGTGAATAAGAGTTGAGTTGAAGGCAAAGCTCTGGATGTACTGGTCTGTCTACGTTCCAGCCCTCACCTGTTGTCAGGAGGTTTTGATCAGCACCAACAGAAGCAGATCTTTGATCCAAGCAGCTGAAATGGTCTTCCTTCGTAGGGTGGGGGTGGGCTCAGCCTTGGAGATAAGAGGAGCTCAGAGTAGAGCTCCTCTGGAGTCAGTTGAGGAGGTTCATCTGATCAGGACGCCTCTCTGAGTCTCTCCTGGAGAACATCTCACCCGATCTCTGAGGGAGTCCAGCTCCCCTGCAGAGAGAACTCATTTGGACCTCCTGGATCCAGGATCTGGTCCTTTCAGTCTCTACACAGAGTTCAGGACCACAGGTGAGGATAAGAACGTAGACGGACCGGTAAACATCCGTCTGGTCACATATCACATATTTGGCTCTCAGACAGGAGCATGAAAAAACTGAAGATGTCAAAAGTCATGCGCAATAATCCACAAAGAAAATCCAACAAAGTTCAGTCAGGTCATCTGGACGGTTTCTTTTTTTGTTGTTGAGACTTTTCACTCTTCATCCAAAGGACTTCTTCAGTCTGAGGAGCCACAACAAACTCAGTCCCACAAATAGCACACTCCCATAGTGGACCAACCAGTTTGCTGGAGATGGTTTCTGGGGCCCGCCCTCTCCGCCATCGACTCCTCTGAGGCAGCCAAAGTGGTTCAAAACATCAAAGTTCATGCCTAATAATCCATAAAAATAATAATAAAATAATAATAATCCTCAATAAACTCCGAAGATTAATTTCAGTCAACAAAACACACCAAGTAGTTTCTCCCAGATGGTAATTGTGTATTTCTGTGACGTTAAAAAGCAAAAAGTGATGCAACAACAACAACAAAAATTCAAATGTCACTTTTTGGTTTTGTTTTGTTTAAACATTAACCCACGTGCTTCTGCATCAAACTGCATTGTCTGTTTTATAAAACGTGTTTTAACGGAGGTTGTTGGAAATCCTCCGGTTGATTTGAGTTCAAACGGATTTGTTTCTCCTTAGAACGAGGAGCCGGTGTTTTCCAGAGACTGCGGGATGTTCTTTGTCACCGTGCCGTGGACGAGCGACAGACACGGAGCGTTCAGCCACGTCGCCATGATCTCCAACCAAGTAAAACTGGTTTTAGTAAAAACTTTCTGTTTCCGAGTCCTTCTGGTTAGGTCTGTCGCGATAAACAATAAATCAATTAATCACATGATAAATTAAAATTATCGACCTTGTTTTTGTTTATCGGCTTTATCTCTCTTTCTACTGAAGACACTGGACAACAAAAGGTTAAACTCCGGTGCTCTTCACTGACCCCTCCCTTTCTCTTTTCTTGTTAAAATCTGTTTTAAACATCCAAAATCATTTTTTTGGTTTGTTAAAAGCAGCCAAGCTAAGAAGCTAAGCTAACAGGCTGACTTCGGGAAAAAAAAACCTCCGTCTTGTCAAAACTCCAAAATTCACAGTTGAAACCTGTGCCTTTGTGTAAAAAGTTGTTTTTCTCTGCAAAAAGAGGCTGAGAACTTGTTTACTGATTTTTTTTATTTATTAAAAGCTTTGTGTGACAGCGTTAACCATTTTGAGAACAAAAAAAACGGAAAGAGAGACAGCCCATATCACGTCAAGGGACCTCCCTCTCATTTTTCTTAGAGACACGCTGCTCGCTCACACACTGTCCATCCTTCGGTTCAAATAGTCTTACACTGCCATCCAGTGGTTAAAAAAAGTACTACACACAAAAATTAACCAACAGTTCTTCTTAAATTTGACAATAAAGGTAGTCCTCAAGTTACGACGGAGATCCGTTCCTACGCTACGTCGTAACTCGAATTTCGACGTAACTCAAATCATACGTCCAAACTGCACCTTATACGTACAGTACTGTATTTTACCAAGCACTTAGCCTATCCTAACACAGTACCCAACATAATTATCAAAAAACACATACATTTGGAGCCATAATGAAGTGAAAAAAGTTATTTTCCTACTCTGGACTGTTGGTGAAGCCTTTTCTCCGTTCCTCCCTCCCTCCTCCGGATTCTGCATTCGTTTACGTTGTAAAACCGCCGTCCATAAAACAGCTACTTTTCCACAGCTGCTGCCTGTCCAGCTTGCTCCAACAAGTTTTGTTTTGTTTTTTGAATGTCCAGAGGACCAGACTTAGCTTTTTTAGAGAGTTCAGGCAGCTGTATCCTCCGCAGCTAACAAAATGGGAAACCGGAAACTGCGTAAATCGGCTTAAAAAATAAAAATAATAATAATAATATATATATATTTATTTATTCATTTATTTTAATGGAGATGCGTGTCGTAACCCTGAAACGTCATAACTCGAGGCCGTCGTAAGTCGAGGACTACCTGTATTTACTAATCATTGTCAAATTTCAAACAGTATTATCGTTTATCACAATACTGTAATTTCTGAGACAATTAATCGCTCAGTAAAATGTGTTATCGTGACAGGCGTACTTCTGGTATCGTCTCAACTCGCAGCCAAGCTCTGTAAATATTCACGCGGCTCGTATGATTCCTGTTTGAAGTCTCGTGGTTTTAGAATAAATTAACGTTTCCTGAATAGTCAGAATATAAAAACTCCCATTTGGCCGAGTGAGCGACCAGTGTGCTCTGCAGGGTTCAGGGGACAGAACAGTTCATGTTTCTGCAGAGGAAGCTGGAGTCTGGAGGTAGCATTGACAGGTTTGATCTGCTCGGTTCTGTTCATGCTCAGTCCGAAGGTCGGGAGGTCACCGTGCGACACCTGACCTCTGGGAACTGGGACGTCTCCCAAATTCTGGCCTACGACGAGCAAATCAAATCAGTGTAAGTCACTCACACAGCGCAGTTTTGAGTTACAATGTTCTGCCCCGTCCTAACAGTCACATGTTTTTCAGGTACTTCCTGAGCACAGAGGAAGGTCCAACTCAGCGGCACCTGTACAGGTACGGGTTCTGTTCCACTTAACGAGACAGAGAAGCCAAATCATGATGCCCCTGGTTCAAAACCAGTTGTGTAGAATATAAATAAGGTCCAATAAACCAATATTTTAGTCACAGTGGAACATTGTAAGCAAATCAGATGTTTAAGAAAATTAGAACATTTTAAAGAAAAAAATGATAATTTAAAATTTTATTGCAGCACCAGATCACAAAAAGTTGTTTTAAGAAACAGCTGGAAGAGCATTTTGTGCCTAATGAGGTTGTTATTATTATTGGATTAGGTCATAATTATCAGCAGGTCAGTCAGAGGACTGAGTTTAAAAAGAGGCTTTTAGGAGTGAAGATGGGCAGAGGTTCACCAGGCTGTGTCTGAAAACAGAGGAAAAGTTTCAGAATAATGTCCCTCAATGGAAAATTGGGAAGACGTTCAATCTTCTAACTCTTCAAGTCAAACCTTTTCTGTAAACCTCTCTGTGTTCTGTTACGTGGCTGCTGCACAGAATCAGGATGGGTCCGTTTCTCCTGGGAGAAGCTTTATTGTTGCGTTTTAATCGTACAATCATGGAGAATTTTAAAAATATACAGTATAGTTAAAAATTGAAGTGCTGAGTCTTAATGCTTCATTCTTCTTTGCCTGCAGATAAAAATTAAAACTTTTAAGATGTTTTTTCTTAAATCAGCATTTTCTTTTTTGTTTCCAACAGCGTCTCCACCGTGGATCCGATTCATAAAAAATGTCTGAGCTGCTCTCTTTTCAAACCAGACTGCTCCTTCTACGACGCCACCATCAGCCCCGACTGTCAACATGTTCTCCTCACCTGCAGAGGTAAAACCCCCTCTGTTTGACGTCAGAGGTAAAATCCCCTGTGTTTGACATCAGAGGTAAACCCTTTCTGTTTAATCTAAAAAAGCTAAGTCTGGTCAGGATCAGACTTAGCTTTTTTAGATTTTTCTACCTGGATTATTGAGCATGCATCAGGGCCTTTCTGTTTAACCTCAGAGAAAAAAGAAAAAA
>JBBPBX010070331.1:0-18620 GCA_038048925.1 Garcialebias charrua
ACACACATGGACCACGACACACTGGACTCATCTTGATTTTTCACTGCTTCTGTAGTTGCCCCAATGACATCAGATGGCATTTCTTCTGAACACTCTTTCATAAAAAACTCTGCATCTAGAGGCATTCGGGATAAACTATCTGCGTCCACATTTTCCTTTCCTGGCCTGTATTTCACAGAGAAATGAAAATCTGCCAGCTCTGCAACCCATCGGCATCCTGTTGCATTTAGTTTGGCAGATGACAACACGTATGTGAGTGGATTATTGTCACTATAGACAGTGAAAAATGGGGCATAATATAAATAGTCTCTGAATTTCTCTGTTACAGCCCATTTAAGGGCGAGGAACTCCAACTTCCCCGAATGCAAATGATAATTTTTCTCTGCAGCTGTTAGGGTGCGCGAGCCATAGGCAATCACACGAAGCTTTCCACTCTGCTTTTGGTATAGCACAGCACCTAGACCCAGATTTGACGCATCTGTGTGAAGAACAAATGGCTGTGAGAAATCTGGGAAGCCAAGTATAGGGGGGTTGACAAGGAAGTCAATGAGTTGTTCCAGGATCAACTGGTGTTTTTCAGTCCAATGAATGATTGTACTGGATGGGACAGCTCTGCTGCCAGTTTTTGTTGGCCACTTTCTCTTTTTGTTTGTTAACGGCTCATGCTTTGTAGGTGCTTTTAACAGATCATATAAGGGACTAGCAATACGTGAAAAGTCCTTTATATACTGCCTGTAATAGCTCAAAAGTCCAAGAATTGCTCTCAACTCACCAACATTCGCAGGATGTTTATGCTTTAGGGCTCTTACAGCATTAGTGTCAGCTGGATCCATCCTGTTGCCCTCAGCAGACACGATCCTGCCCAGGTACCGCACCTCAGCTTTAAACAGGTCACACTTTTTAGGTTTTAGCTTGATCCCATGCTGCCTCAGACGTTGCAACACTGCTCGGACATGGCTGACATGATCTTCAAATGTCCTGCTAAACACAAGAACATCATCAAGATATGGTACACACATTTCATCCCTCAAATCTGCTAAGCATTGTTCCATGCAGCGCTGAAAAGCTGCGGGCGCATTCATCAGGCCGAATGGGATTCGTATCCACTCGTATAGACCCCAGGGGGTCACAAAGGCTGTTAAATGCCTGCTGTCTCTGTCCATGAATCCCTGATGATATGCTTTCCCTTGGTCCAGCAAGGAAAAGTAGGTGTTTCCCCCCAGGCTATCCATTATATCTTGAACCCTGGGAATCGGGTGGCGGTCAGGATGTGTTTTTTTGTTGAGCTCTCTGTAATCTATACATAAACGCAGAGTCCCATCTTTTTTTCTTACGCAGACAATTGGCGAGGAATAAGAAGATTTGGATCTTTCAACCCACCCTTGCACTATGAGATCCTGCAGGTAATCTTTCATTTCCCTGTACAGAGGTTTGGGCACAGACCGGTATGTTTTTGACACAGGTTCATCATCCTTCAGTGAGATGTTCATTTGTAACCCGTGTATGCAGCCAATATCCTCATCAGATTTGGAGAAAGACTCAGATTCTTCTCTTAACATTTGACTTACTATTTGTCTCTGGTCCTCATCCAGGTGAGTTAAATCAACAGGAGGGTCCCACTGTCCATCTGTAGGTACACCTTCACTGGTGCTCTGGGCCTGGATGTGATTGACTGATTTACTTGTTGGTTGTTGGGTTGTGCTGAAAAAGTTAGCTGGATACACAGACCTTACAGACTGCACAGCTCCAACAACCGTCCGGCCTGGAAGTGTGATATCGTGGTTTGTGGGGTTTTGAACACTTAAAACAACATTTGGGGCTGTTTCTGCCTCAATTGATACAAGGGTATCACAGAATTCTAATTCTTCAGGCCACTGTGGGTTCACAAGAGGCTCAAAAAGCAGAGTTTTAGCTTCCCTAAACTTTGGGGCCTGAATACGACACTGAATCTGGACGGTGGTGTGTTTTGGCACATTGACTCTTTCATTTACTGTCCTCACATTGTGTTCACATGTTTGACCCAGGCTGACAGCAGAAATAAAGGCTTTTACCTTATTATTTTTTAGATGAGGGAATGCAATTTTTACTGCATTTACAAGTTTGTCCATACCGCCATATATTGGTTGGCCTTCCCGGTTGTTCTGCACGAGATGTTCAATTACATTGAACCCAATGATTGGGCATTGCTGTTGGTTGCCTTTCAACACAAGCACAGGTATTAGCAGCTCATCATCCATCGTAGTCAACTTGAAAGGGACTTCCAGCCAGCCAGAGTATGGCATGGCGGTGCCATTAGCTGCTTCAATATGTAATGGGTCCAGTGGGTCCTGTAGCTCAGTAACATCCCTTAGCTGCAGGTCAGGTAGGTAATTTTCTTTCCAAGCCTCATCTATAGCACATATTTGTGAACCTGTGTCCCAGAGTGCTTGAGTATTCTGTCCATTCAGGAAGCACTTGATAATACATTTTTTTCCTACTAGCTCCCTTACGGTTTGATCTTTAACAGCTCTGATAGTTTTGGGTTCAGATTGTTCACGTAGCTGCCTGACTTGTTTAACACCTAAACAGGAGTGTGACTTACAGTCAATTTTGTGAACAGGCCAATGCATTTTCTGACATGTTTTTGAGCAATAAAGAGCAGTTTTACAACTCCAGCAACGTTTTAATTCCCTCTTCACTTTCTTTTTTCCACAGTTTACACAAAAATGGGACTTGTAGTTAACTCTGGTTGCCCCACGCCCCACGGAGGCAACCCGACTTAGTTTAAAGGTCCCCTATAGGTTGAAGAAGCTGCTCTGTCTGCTCTACATCCTGCCCTGAAGTGCTCAGTACTTCCACATCTGAAGCAATGCTGACAATGTTCCTCATTGGCTTGGGTACAAGCAAAACATCTGGGTTGTTGGCGTGGTCTTTGGTAATATTGTTGTGGAGCAAACCTTTGTTGAAATTGTGCAGTCCCTCTCATCTGTCCTGGACCATACAGGGGCCTGTACTCCTGCAGCAATTCTGGGTGCTGTTGAGGATAAATTGGCATCATGGGTGACATGAATCTGAAGGACTGTTCTGTAGGTGAGAACACTGGACTTGCGGCAAACACTTGTTCTGAACTTTGTGGGGGTTGCTTTGGCTGTGTATTAGTGTTTTTTTGGATTGTTTCCCTGATTTGGAACACTTCAGCTCTTAGATCCTTTAACAACACCATGTCAGAGCGCATTTCTTTGATCTCAGATAACACATCATGGGACATCTGAGATTGGCTTTGCTGGGTTGGAGTTTTTGTTTCTCTGGCTGGCTCATCAGATTGGACAGTACTGACACTGGTTGCCCTTTGTGGGACAGCGTGCTTCTTTTTGTCCTGCCTCTCCTTTTCATTTGTACAAGCAATATTCACTTTCTCCAGCAGCAGTTCATCAGGTGCGCCAGGCTTTGTGAGGTAAGGCTGAAGATCACTCTTGATGTTGTCATTCTGTAAACCTGTCAAGATGGTATGCATAAACAGATTTTGGACAAGAGCAGGGTCATATTTTAAAGCTGACTCTGCTTCCTGAGAGGCAAACAGAATTTTCTGCCTCAGGTCCATAGCCCTGATTAAGAAATTCTGAGGAGACTCTTTGCTGCCCTGAACCTCAGAGGTTAGCTGCTTGTATAAATCTGTGGCACCTCTCTCCTGGTAATGGGACCTTAAGATTCTACGCAGAGCAGGTAAGGTAAGGGTCTCTTTTCCCTCCAAATAGCTCCGTAATTGTAGGCCGGGTGTTATAGCACGGATCACAGCATCAATAATATCTGTCTCTGAATAGCCTTTGGTCAGCCCACTTTCAATCTGTCTTGCCAGGCTAGAGAATGTCAACCGATCCTTCTGGCCTGGCTCTCCTATCTGTCCAAGAATCTTGAAATCTTTGCGCCACATTGGATTTTCTGAAAATGTTGGAGTCACATTTATCTGTGAAACCTGTGGGCAAGAGAACATTTTTCTGTCCATTACACCCCGGGCCTCTTTTTCTTTCTGTTGTAGCGACAATCTGAGTGCCTCTATTTCTTTTTGAAGCCTTTCCTGGTCATCAGATTGATTTTCTACTCTGGGTGACTCTTTAATGGACTTTACTTTATTTATTGTGTCCCAGATGCTGAGATATTCTGACATGCCTTCATCTTCAAGGCTAGCCAGTTGCTCCCGCTCAAGATATTTGATGACATATGAAATTAGATGACTGCGTGTTTTACTAGTCAAAAGTTCTCCTCCAGGTGCTGAGTGCTGCAGTGTGATGCATACTTCGATCAGCTGTTCAAATGTCAAGTTATACAATGCTCCTTTTATCTCCAGCTGAAGATTTTCCAGTTCCGACTCCATTTTTATATTTTGGAATTTCAGAAACAATAGAATGGGGTCCAACCGCCTTCAGTTGATTGGTGTTGATCTCTAGTGGTCAGTGCACACTTCAGGATACAAACTGTCAACTGCTGGTTGAAGACCTCCACGTTGTTCTCTGCGAACTTGGGTTGTTTTGGGATGCTCAGCAGGAGGGTTCCACAGGAATCTTGGGAATGGTCCTCTCGCCAAACGATCCCAGCGATGCCTCCAAATGTTGTCCCTTATAAAAAAGGACAATTATAAGAAAAGAGATGACTAGTTGAAACCAGTGCGTCTTTACTTACTGTTGTATTAAATGTAAAGAGCGCACAAGTCCCTCTAGTGGACTCTTTTGACTATTGCGCCAACGCACCATTCTTTCAAAGGCCCCACTACATTCCATGCACACACCAAATCAAGCTAAATTAATTCAGATAATCAAACAATTGGATCTAATATGAACACGGCCAAATGAATATCATACCCTGTAACAGAGACACCCCCCAGAACTGCTGCCCCTCAAAATCTTCAACAGCCCCGCATCTACGGTAGAGTTCTTCAGGTTCCTGGGAACCACCATCTCACATGACCTGAAGTGGGAGCACAACATCACCTCCATCCTCAAAAAGGCCCAGCAGAGACTGTACTTCCTACGCCAGTTGAGGAAGCTGGACCTGCCTCAGGAGCTGCTGATCCAGTTCTACACTGCAGTCATTGAGTCCATCCTGTGTACATCCATCACAGTCTGGTTTGGAGCAGCCACAAGGCAGGACAGGAACAGGCTGCAGCGAACAGTGAGGACAGCTGAGAAAGTCATTGGGGCTTCACTGCCCTCCATTCAGGACTTGTACCACGCAAGAACCAGGAAACGGGCTGGAAAAATCATCACAGACTCCACACACCCGGGTCACAACATGTTCCAACTTCTCCCGTCTGGCAGACGCTACAGATCTCTGTCCACTAAGACTGTCAGACACAAGAACAGTTTCTTCCCCCAGGCCATCACCATCATCAACAGCTGATCATCAGACATCCATCAGCGTGACCCCCAACCCATTCACAACCCCCATGTGATGTGAATCCTTATGTATTTTGTGTATTATTTGTACGTTTTTTTTTAATGTAAAGTATCTGTATAGTTTTTAGCATTTTTAGAGAGACACTTTCTAGAGAGACACGAACAGCCGGAAACAAATTCCTTATGTGTGTCAACATACTTGGCCAATAAACCTGATTCTGATTACATCACTGCCTATAGTCATAATACTGTTTACATTCTCTGTTTACATACTACTGTTTACATTCAATGTTTACATTTATTAATACTGTTTACATCTATTACTACTGCTTACATTTAGTACTACTGCTTACATTTATTACTACTGTTTACATTTACACTACTTTTTTATCTACACCACTGCTGATACATATACAGTATTCTCTGACCAGCCTCATTTAAGGATGCCCAATGTGCCTTACTGCATATGCCACTTTTGCCTCTATAACAACATCAACTACCTCATACATATACTGTGTACATTAACTCATATGCTGCTTTGCCACTTTGCAAATGTCAATGCTAGAACCTTTAGTTTATTTTATAGTTATACTTTTTATACTTTTTTATACTAGTATGCAAAAACTCAGGACAGTATTATGTTCATTAAATGTTTAGTGTTTTAGTTTTAGTTTTAGAGTTGGTGTAAATTTTCATACTCTTATACCACTATGCAAAAACTCAGGACAGTGTTACAGTTTTACTATTTTATGCTTATGTCTATTATTATATGTTTCAGTGGTTACTGTTGCACCGAGGGACTGAGAGAAACGCAATTTCGGTCCTGTGTATGTCCTGTACATATTGCAGTTCTGACAATAAAGTTGACTTTGACTTTTGACTTGATCAGGCTGGTGGTGTTGTTGCTCCAACTGAGGTTGTTGTTCATGTGCACACCCAAGTTGTAGCTGGAGACCACTTCCACCGCAGATCCTCCTATGTTCAGGGGGGGGTAGGCGTTTGTTCCTTCTGAAGTCCACAATCATCTTCTTCACATTGATGTGAAGGTTATTCTCTTTGCACCAGCTCTCCAGATGTTCCACCTCCTGCCTGTAGCTGGACTCATCATTGTTTGTGATGCATCCCACCACAGCTGTATCATCTGCAAACTTTACAATATGACAGCCTGGATGGGTAGCTGCACAATCATATGTGAGCAGAGTGAATAGGAGAGGGCTCAACACACAGCCCTGAGGGGAGCCAGTGCTGTTGGTGGAGGAGGAGAAGTTGTGGATCCTCACTGACTGTGGTCTGTTTGTTATGAAGTCTAGTACCCAGTTACAAATGGAGGGGCTTAGTCCTAGTGTGGATAGTTTGTCCATCAGGGTTTAGGGGATTGAATTAAGAGTTTAAGTATTAATGTTTTCTGACTAAATGTTTATCAATTTTTATGTTAAGAGTTAATGCTTGATGCAACACTTGTGAGAGAAAACATTTTAGTTTAGTGTCAAGATGTATTCATTAAACTGGCCTTGAAGTGGGAGGAGTTGTGCAATTTTGCTTCAAAGGCCCGGAGTTTCTTTGAAGGACAAAGGGCCCGGTACTTCTCAGAAAAGCCATAAGGTCTTTGATGGATGAATGCATATCACCCTTCTACTTCAAGCCTGCAGTTCTTCTGAAAAGGGAGTGAAGTTGTTGTGTTCAGTTGAGGGCAAACTGACCTTGTAGCTTTTTGGGTAAGAGATGAAACAGAAAGCTTTTGGCTGTGCCTAGCACCACTCTAAAAACAAGTTTGAGTGAAGTCATTACACGCACACACTTCAAGGTATAAATTAGGAGCTCGGATGAACAATTTCGAGGGTCCGTTGCAGAGTCCTGATCAGACGTCCAGCTGCATGATATATATTCCTCGCCAAACTGTGAGGCCCTTCCAGTTTGTGTCAAGGTGAGGGATAATGTATTTTACATCAATGCCTAAGTGTGTGTATTTAAGTTTTACTGTAGCGAGATTAAACAGACACTTTGATCTTAGCAGGAAAACCGTTTGTGTGTTTGAACATGTTTGTTTTTACTTTTTACTTTTTCTGTCACAGACTTCTTTAATAAATTATCATTATTTTTAATTAAGTCTTGTGTGAGTTTCTTCCAAACAAGCGGTGCCTATCCTTCACGAGCCTGAGAGAATGATTTAATATAAAACATTAAACATTTGGGTTGATTTGAAATTTCATAAAACATTTTTGGCGTCACTTCGCAAGATTGGATGAGAAGGAATGTACCGCTGTTTGGAAGAAAAAAGGAAAAGTGTGAAGCTGTGTTCTTGTGGCGGGTATGAAGTCCCGGTTTTGTTCCTGCCAGTGTGTAGAGGTGAAGTGAGAGCTGATAAGAGGTGTGATTTCCCGTCGGCAATTTATGTCCTGTCGTGTCTTGATCAGCGTTTAGGGGACGCCTTAAGCTGCTGATCGATTCTTTGAGAGCTGAAGAGAATAAGATGCAAACAAGAATTGTTTATGTATAGCTTGCTGTGCACGCAGCTAGAATGGTAACAGATAGGAAAGAAGATTTGGTGCCAGGGTGTAAACCCTTGTTGATCAGCTGTGAGTTTTGCCTGAGGGAGTTTTTAAACAATTCATTAAGCCCTGAAGAAGTCAGGTGATTTATTCGACAGGTTTATCAGTTGAAGTTAAAAAGACTGGTGATTTATTTTTTGACAGCCCAGTTGAAGTAAAAAAAAAGGGAGCAGCGTTTCTCTGTGTGTAAAGATTTACAGCCATGTGTGGGAGGTTAACGGAGCTTGTTGAAGCTGAGTCGGATTTTCAAGTCTGTCCAACAGTTTGAAGTGTATTTGTTAGAGGACTTCAGAGGTGCATGTATGCACCTAAGAAAAATAACAGAGAGAACGAAAGTGGTTGAAAACTGAAAAGTAGGAATAAAAGAGGAACAAAACTATTTAACAGTTCTGAAGACAGGGAGGAAAAGAAAAAGAAAGTGTGTACGAGTTGTTGTATTTGGGGGTGGGAGAGAGCGCAGCGGAGCGGCAGCAGCTCTTTCTCCCTCCGTTGTGAGTAAGGTCACTGAGCTAGGTGACGATGGAAAACTCTGTGGATGTTGGGTTGGTAGATGAAAGTGGAGGAAAAGATAGCTCAACGTGTGGTTCGTGGACCTGGAAAGGTCGAGTTTTTTTCTTCTTCTTCCCTTTCATGCAGTGTCTGCCTTATCTCCAGAACAGGGAGGAAACTGCAGCTCTGAGAAGATGTGTGTGTGTGAGAGAGAGAGAGAGAGAGAGAGAGAGAGAGAGAGAGATGTTTGAAAGTGAGTTATGCATGGAATGTTGAGCTGAAAAAATGGAGAGTGAGGAGCAAAGATGGAAAGTGAGGAGCAGAGGAGGTTGGATGAAGAATTAAGAGGGAGTTTAAGGAGGAGCTGAGAAACAGCAGCTTTGAGGAGGTGAAGAGGAAAAAGATAAGAGGGAGAGAAAAAAAGGAGTCACTGCTAATGCTCTAACGGAGTAACCTAGTTTTCGACAGATTGAGTGCTTTGACTTCTATCGCAACTTTTTTGTCCACCTCGAGTACCCGTAGTGATGCCATCACGTCGCGGTAACGTCAGTACGTCACATCACGTGATAAAAACCGAGCGCGGGGAAGCTTTTAGCTGGATTTGGATTCCTTTGTGCGCACGGATGTTAATGGAGCAGGCCCAGTTGTCAAAAAGGTAAAACAGTTTATAATTTATAAATTACACTACTCATTGAATCAACTTCCTGTAGATTTTCTTTTCTTTGAACACTGTAGTAGATTGTGACAGCAGGGGGCAGTGTTACATTGCAGGTCACATATATATTAGCCCTCATACATCTCCTCCTACATGTCTTTGCGTGAGTGCAGCTACAGTGTGCGCTCTCAGGACATGATTACCTGCAGTGTTCCGTCAGTGAGGACTGAACTTGGAAAAAGGGCCTTCTCCTACTCTGCTCCTGCTTCATGGAATATCTTACAAAAAGATCTGAAGCTCTCGACCTTGACTTCTCTAAATGGTTTTCAGAATCTGTTGGAATCCTGGCAAAAACCAATGCAGATTTGTTCCTGTCTTTGATTTTATACGTCTACCTTATAATGTTTTGCTAGTTTTTTGATACTTTGTTAAAAAAAAAAAAAAAAATCTTTTGTTTTTTTCTCTCTTTTTGTTTTCTATTGTTTATTGTTTGTTTGTTTATTGTTTAATGAAATTCTATCACTGCTGTTCATTGTTCTTTAGTTTTAGCAGGTCGCTTTCGTAAATGAGCCCATGAGGTTCAAAAGATTTACCTGACTAAATAAAGGTTGAATGAAAAAATATATATAACGCGGCCGAAACGGCGTCCTCTCTCTCGTTTCTCAAACAAAAAGCAGCAAATATGCATCTCTCTAGATAAAAACCTATAAACACAATCTCTAAAAGTAAACCTAAATTGCACAGCACTGCAGGCGGTGGTACGGTGTGGCTGTGGCCCCATTTGTTTTTTAAGTTTCGGTTTCAGCGCCTTACTTTCACTTTTAATATTAATAATAACTAATAGTTTTGTTTTTCCTGTGACTTATCTGCAGTATGATAAATGATAGGAGCATAATAAATGCTCCCAATGTTTTGTTGGTCTTTTTTTTTCTTTTTGTAAAGACGTTTTTATGCATTTATATTTATTTATTTTGTATCATGACACTGTGACGTCATTGACTAATCGAGTGCCACTCAAGATTTTTTATGTTAATGTCGAGCTTAAAAATTATGTACTCGTTCAACCCCTTGTCACTGCTGTGTTTGAGCCGTTGAACAGGTCAAGCCCAGAAATTAGGACAAATTGGTCAACAGGTGATATTAGAAGTTGATTGAAGGGGAAAAATGTACAAAAAGTGTTGGTTTTCATGCTTATTTTTGGAAAAAAAGAAGAGGGTTTCCAATTTTTTTCCCAGGATTAAAAAAATGTATCTAAGAGATCACTAATCTTTGTCGTTCTATCAAAAGCATGTTCTGTGTTACAGCTTGTGTCCTGTCCCTGATGGGACAGACAGGACACGCAGAGGACGATGGGGAGGAAAGCGCCTGAGGGTGGTGGCTTGTGTCTGCTGGGACAACTGAGGTGGGCCCAGAGGACTACGTGACTGACTCCAGAGAGAGGCGCCTGAGGGTGGTGGTTGTGTCGTGCTGGGTCATCGCTTCATCGGTGCACCGGTACCGCTGGGTGTTCGAAGACATGTCCTGAAAGGAGGACAGTTGGGGTCTTTGCCTCAAGATGAACCATGTTGAGAAGACAGGACGGCTTCAAGTGTCTTGTGGGTCGATCCTGCTAGTGACGAGTGTGAGCAGAGGTGTCCAGCGAGTGTGACGTTCCAGACGTCGACCTTATTGCAACTTTAAGGTCTGCCTAGCAAGAAAATATGAATAAAAAGACGGCTAAAAGAAATGCTTGCCAATCTTTCACGTGCTTCGAATAAAACTACATGTAAAATTGCAGGTGTTACATGTAAGCAAGCTGTTCCAGAGGGTGGAGCCATGAAGGACCTTCGTGAGTGGTGAACATTTCTGATGTTCATTGAGTTTTTTATTTTTATTAAAATGTTTATCATCCATCCATCCATCCATCCATCCATCCATCCATCTTCTTCCGCTTATCCGGGGTCGGGTCGCGGGGGTAGCAGCCTAAGTAGGGAGGCCCAGACTTCCCTCTCCCCAGCCACTTGGAGCAGCTCCTCGGGGGAATCCCAAGGCGTTCCCAGGCCAGCCGAGAAACATAGTCCCTCCAGCGCATCCTGGGTCTTCCTCTGGGTCTCCTCCCGGTGGGACATGCCCGGAACACCTCACCAGGGAGGCGTCCAGGAGGCATCCTAACCAGATGCCCGAGCCACCTCAACTGGCTCCTCTCGATGTGGAGAAGCAGCGGCTCTACTCCGAGTCCCTCCCGGATGACTGAGCTTCTCACCCTATCTCTAAGGGAGAGTCCAGCCACCCTGCGGAGAAAACTCATTTCAGCCGCTTGTATCCGAGATCTTGTTCTTTCGGTCATAACCCAAAGCTCATGACCATAGATGAGGGTGGGAACGTAGATCGATCGGTAAATTGAGAGCTTTGCCTTTTGACTCAGCTCTCTCTTCACCACGACAGACCGGTACAGCGCCCGCTTCACTGCGGACGCTGCACCTATCCGCCTATCGATCTCACGCTCCAGTTTTCCCTCATTCGTGAACAAGACCCCGAGATACTTAAACTCCTCCACTTGGGGCAGGACCTCCTCCCCGACCCGGAGAGGGCATGCTACCCTTTTCCGGCTCAAGACCATGGCCTCGGATTTGGAGGAACTGATCCTCATCCCGGCCGCATCACACTCGGCTGCAAACCGCTCCAGTGAAAGTTGTAAATCACGAACTGATGAAGCCAGTAGGACCACATCATCTGCAAAAAACAGAGAAGCGATTCTAAGGTCACCAAAACGGATCCTCTCAACACCTTGGCTGCGCCTAGAAATTCTGTCCATAAAAGTTATGAACAGAATCGGTGACAAAGGGCAACCTTGGCGGAGTCCAACTCTCACCGGAAACGAGCCTGACTTACTGCCGGCAATGCGGACCAAGCTCTGACACCGGTCGTACAGGGACCTAACAGCCCTTATCAAAGGGCCTGGTACCCCATACTCCCGGAGTACCCCCCACAGAACCCCCCGAGGGACGCGGTCGAATGCCTTCTCCAAGTCCACAAAGCACATGTAAACTGGTTGGGCAAACTCCCACGCACCCTCCAGGACCCTGCTGAGGGTGTAGAGCTGGTCCAGTGTTCCACGACCAGGACGAAAACCACACTGCTCCTCCTGAATCCGAGGTTCGACTATCCGACGGACCCTCCTCTCCAGAACCCCTGAATAGACCTTACCAGGGAGGCTTAAGAGTGTGATCCCCCTATAGTTGGAACACACCCTACGGTCCCCCTTTTTAAATAGGGGAACCACCACCCCAGTCTGCCAATCCAAGGGAACTGCCCCCGATGTCCACGCGATATTGCAGAGTCGCGTAAGCCAACACAACCCTACAACATCCAGAGCCCTAAGGAACTCCGGGCGAATCTCATCCACCCCCGGAGCCTTGCCACCGCGGAGCTTTTTAACCACCTCGGCGACCTCAGCACCAGAGATCGGAGAACCCGACCCAAAGTCCCCAGGCTCTGCTTCCTCAGTGGAAGACGTGCCAGTAGGATTGAGGAGGTCTTCGAAGTATTCCGCCCACCGACTCACAACATCCCGAGTTGAGGTCAGCAGCACGCCACCTCCACCATAAATGGTGTTGCTGGTGAAGATTCTCAGTCGTCCAGGACATGATGAAATCAAAAAAGGCGTTCAATACAGGATCAACTGGACTTTATTTGTTGCAGAAAACGTTTCGACTTCTGTCCAGAAGTCTTTTTCAATTCTGAATGGAAGCTGTGAGAACGAGAAGTTTTATACAGGCTTACAAGTCACGCACCAACATATGAAATTGGAAACTGAAAAAACACCACAAATTAACTAACATGCCCATTCTATTTAAATTGACAAAACGACACATCCCAGCTTAAAAGGGGGGTTGTAACACATACATGTAAATTGAAAGATCACACCTAACAGTAGGAGGTTCCCATAAATGGTGTTGGTCTCGTACCTCTTTCCCCCCTGAGACGCCGGATGGTGGACCAGAATCGCCTCGAAGCCGTACGGAAGTCATTCTCCATGGCCTCTCCGAACTCCTCCCACGCCCGAGTTTTTGCCTCAGCAACCACCCGAGCCGCATGCCGCTTGGACTGCCGGTACCTATCAGCTGCTTCCGGGGTCCCACAAGCCAAAAAGGCCCAATAGGACTCCTTCTTCAGCCTGACAGCATCCCTCACTGCCGGTGTCCACCACCGGGTTCGAGGGTTGCCACCTCGACAGGCACCAACAACCTTGCGGCCACAGCTCCGATAAGCTGCCTCGACAATAGAGGCGCGGAACACGGCCCACTCGGACTCCATGTCCCCCGCCTCCCTCGGAACGTGTTCAAAGCTCTCCCGGAGGTGGGAGTTAAAGCTCCGTCTAATGCCTCTTACCCACCGCACAACTGCAAACGCTCCTGCCGTCCCCTTTTTGCCGCTGGTCACGGTCCCACTGAACCACTGAACACCGTCTGATGACGTACACTAGGGGGTAGCAGAGGGAGGGGTCTCTGGCTTGTTTTCCGGGTTCAGTTGTTGTTTTAACTGCACCTCCGACGGTCTTCGATGAGATTAAAACTTTTTTTTATGTTTGGGGTGATCTACACTGGAGAGTACAGCAGCCTGTCAGCAGCAACTGTAAAAATGCCACGTTTCTTACCGGAGTTTGGGTCCAATTCCTGGAGGCTGGATCCGGTGAGTTTAAAAAGTCCGAAAAAAGTCCCGTTGTGGTTGTGTAATCAGATAGCGAGGCTCTCCCGACTGTTTGCCGGATGCGTCGAGCCGCCAGAGATCAACATTTGGGACGTCTGCGGCTCGACGGCGACGCGCGCGTGCGTGTGCAGGCTGCCGTCGCGCCGCTTCGATCACTCGAATCTCGCCGCTTCCTTGTTCCCCGTGACTCCACGCGTCTCCTCCATAGACTTTGAATGTAAACCGGTGTTATCCGGCCGCTTCGGCCGCCCGACGCCGGGGGCGGTGGGTAGGAGGCATTACGGGAGACTCTGCCAGACGTTCCCAGCAGACCCTCACGATACGTTTGGGTCTGCCAGGTCTGACCGGCATCCTCCCCCACCATCGGAGCCAACTCACCACCAGGTAGTGGTCAGTAGACAGCTCCGCCCCTCTCCTCACCCGAGTGTCCAAGACATGCGGCCGCAGATCAGATGAGACGACAACAAAGTCGATCATCGAACTGCGACCTAGGGTGTCCTGGTGCCAAGAGCACATATGGACACCCTTATGCTTAAACATGGTGTTCGTTATGGACAATCCATGACGAGCACAGAAGTCCAATAACAGAACACCACTCTGGTTCAGATCAGGGGGGCCGTTCCTCCCAACCACACCCCTCCAGGTCTCACTGTCATTGCCCACGTGAGCGTTGAAGTCCCCCAGTAGAACAAGGGAGTCCCCAGGAGGCGCACTCTCCAATACCCCCTCCAAGGACTCCAAAAAGGGTGGGTAGTCTGAGCTGCCGTTTGGTGCATAGGCACAAACAACAGTCAGAGCCCGTCCCCCCACACGTAGGCGAAGGGAGGCTACCCTCTCGTTCACCGGGGTGAACCCCAACGTACAGGCACCAAGATGGGGGGCAACCAGTATGCCCACTCCTGCTCGGCGCCTCTCACCAGGGGCAACTCCAGAGTGGAAGAGTGTCCAACCCCTCTCAAGGAAACTGGTTCCAGAGCCAGAGCCATGCGTTGAGGTGAGTCCGACTATTTCTAGTCGGAACCTCTCAACCTCACACACTAGCTCAGGCTCCTTCCCCACCAGAGAGGTGACATTCCATGTCCCAATGGCCAGCTTCTGTAGCCGAGGATCAGACCGCCAGGGTCCCCGCCCTCGGCCGCCACCCATCTCACATTGCACCCGACCCCTTTGGCCCCTCCCACAGGTGGTGAGCCCATGGGAAGGAAAAAAAATGTTTATCTGTAATGATGAAATATGATTTTGTTTTTGAGACTAAATGATGATAAGACTGAATGCTGAATAGTTTGAGTTACAAATAAAAGCACATATGACATGCAAATGTGATCTACGAACAGGGTGTTGTGGGACTGGACAGTAAAATAGTCTTCATAAATACTTGTTTTTTTTAATTTTTTTATTGTCTGGGTGAATGTGTTGTACACTCGTAGGAGTTGAGATTGATTGACTAATTGGTAATTTCTGCCTTTTCCTAGCAGTCTCCATTGATTTGGATCCCTTTTGATGCGCAATGAACAGGATCCGATCCATGGTGTCAAAACTTATGATTGAGTCTCTGAGTTTGGCTGTCTGATTTCACATGTATTTTACAGGGAAAGGTATTTTACATGCAACGTCCCTCCTTTGCTTATTTTTTAGTGCTTTGCTTTGTGTAACTTGAGTTTTATTGAACCGAGTAAAAGATCATATGTGTAGATTGATCTATAACACTGCCTTAGAATGATGATTGAACTTTTAGTGTGACTGGTAAATGTCCCATGAGGTGACAGGAAATTTTTTCAAAATTAGTCAGAAAATCATAGGGTGGAATGAATTAAGAGTTTAAGCATTAATGTTCTTCAGACTAAATGTTTATCAATTTTTATGTTAAGAGTTAATGCTTAATGCAACACTTGTGAGAGAAAACATTTTAGTTTAGTGTCAAGATGTATTCATTAAAGTGGCCTTGAAGTGGGGGGAGTTGTGCAATTTTGCTTCAAAGGCCCGGAGTTTCTTTGAAGGACAAAAAAGCCATCTCAGAAAAGCCATAAGGTCTTTGATGGATGAATGCATATCACCCTTCTACTTCAAGCCTGCAGTTCTTCTGAAAAGGGAGTGAAGTTGTTCTGTTCAGTTGAGAGCAAACTGACCTTGTAGCTTTTTTGGTAAGAGATGAAACAGAAAGCTTTTGGCGGTGCCTAGCACCACTCTAAAAACAAGTTTGAGTGAAGTCATTACACGCACACACTTCAAGGTATAAATTAGGAGCTCGGATGAACAATTTCGAGGGTCCGCTGCCGAGTCCTGATCAGACGTCCAGCTGCATGATGTATATTCCTCGCCAAACTGTGAGGCCCTTCCAGTTTGTGTCAAGGTGAGGGATAATGTATTTTACATCAATGCCTAAGTGTGTGTATTTAAGTTTTACTGTAGCGAGATTAAACAGACACTTTGATCTTAGCAGGAAAACTGTGTTTGAACATGTATCTTTTTCCTTTTTCTGTCACAGACTTCTTTAATAAATTATCATTATTTTTAATTAAGTCTTGTGTGAGTATCATGGTGTTGAAGGCAGATGTGAAGTCCACAAAGAGCATACGGACATAGGAGTCCTTCTGATCCAGGTGGGTGAGAGCAATGTAGACCACAGAAGAGATGGTGTCCTCTGTTGATCAGTTCTCATGGTATGCATACTGATGAGGGTCCTTGTTGATATTGATGGATGTTTTGATGTGGGTCATAACCAGTTGCACTTAGCGACTATCATGGTGAGGGCCACTGGGCAATTGTCATTCAGACCAGTCACTGTAGAGCTCTTTGGTTCTGGGATGATGGTGGTGGTCTTCAGGTAGGTGGGAATGTTGCCAGGGTAAATGAGTTAAAGATGTCAGCCAGCACCTCACAGAGCTGACTGGCACATTCTTTCAGCACCTTTCCGAGGATGTTGTCTGGGCCAGTTGCTTTGTGAGAATTTATCCTCCTGAAGGTACTCTTTACTTCTGCTGTGTTCATGGCATGCTGAGGAACTCTTCTGGTGGTGAGGCGAGTCTGGTGCTGGGTGGTCTATTTGAGTCTTCAAAGCAAGCATATAACCTGTTAAGAGCATCAGGCAGTGATGGGTCCCTAGGGCATTGTGCACCTCTGCTTTTATAGTCTGCTACACTTAATGCCATTCCACATGCTCCGTGGATCCTGTGAAAAGAAATGCTCCTGGATCTTCCATGCATAATGTATGTTGCTTTTGCCCTCTTTATACCAGCCGTCTTCCTTGTCCTCCCTAGTTCTTGTGAGTCACTGGACCTGAAGGCAGTGTCCCTGGTTTTCAGCAGGGTATGGACCTCTACGTTTAGCCAGGGTTTCTGGTTCGGGTAGCACTTCACAGTCCTGGTGGTGGTGACATCTTCAACACACTTGCTGATGTATCTGATGACAACAGATGTGTAGTCCTCTAGATCCAGCTCTCCTTTATTTTTTCATTCATTCAACTTTATTTCTACAGGTCAATCCCACTGAGCCTTGGGGACTCAGTTATAAGAGAGACCTGATTTACAGCAGCCTCCCTGAAGATCTGCCAGCCTGTGCATGCAAAACAGTCCTGCAGTAGTCGCTGTCACTGGGCCATACAGTGATGGTTTTCTATGTTGATCTGGAACGTCTCAGCAGGGGGAGGTAAACAGGGCCGTAAATATGGAGATGTGGTCAGAGGCCGAGGTGGTGTACAGCTTTGTATGGATCTTGTTTGTTGGTATAAACAAGGTCGAGTGTGTTATTTTCCCCGTGTTGGAATGGTCACATGCTGATAAAACCTTGGCAGAGCATCTTTCAGGTATACATGATTAAAATCACCAGCCACCACGTAAAAAGCCTCTGGATGCTTGTTTTGCAGAGAGCTGATGTCATCATGTAGCTCAAACATAGCGCCTTTAACATTAGCATCCGGGGCTATGTAGACAATGACATACACTGCCAAAAACTCACGAGGTAAATAACATGGCCGACATTTCACAATCAATTCTAAAGCATCGGAGAAGGAACCGTTTATCAAAACACAGTTTGTGGACCAACCTTTGTTCATGTAGATGCACACTCCGCCTCCCCATGTCTTCTCCGTTAGCTCGCTGCAGCGGTCCGCCCGAAACAAAGTCTATCATCTATGGAAGGCTGAGTCCAGCATGTTGTTCTTAAGCCATGTTTCCATGAGGCAGAGTACTACAAAGTTCCTCATCTCCTCTGAGGCATTAAAGCTGGAAATGCTCAAATTCTAAGGTTATTAAATCAAGCATTTTGTTCTACTCACCTTCTGTTCTTCCATGAACAAAAATGACTTCAGGAATTCCTTGAAGAAACAAAATCTCTAAGATCTGACTTCTTCAGACCTTGTCTGCTTGCAAAGTTCAGGCTGAAGAATTCTGACTAAATTCCGAATGAAAGAAAAATAAACTGCACATAAGTCCTGTTCGTCGCCATCTTGTGGGCAGAAGTGTAAGAGGTTCAGGGTCACATCACAGTATTTTGTCGTAAAAGTGGTTATAAGCCAAAAAATGAAATGCATTAAGGTCGTTTTCACACCTGACAGGCTGGTAGACTTGGTTCGATTGGGGACCAGAACTCAGAACATTAGTTTACATTTCAGTTGGTGTGGTTCTTATTCGCACTGCACAGAGTTAAGCCCCCAGTATACTCACGCGTACGTCCATACGCAGAGGTACGCACGCACCTACGCAGAGGTAGGTAAGTAAGTAAGTAAAGTTTATTTCTAGAGCACTTATCACAGACATAAAATCACAAAGCGCTGTACAAAAAATCAATGCTAAAAGTATACAAAGAATAAAACAAGCATAACTAATATAAATCGATAAAGAATACAATAAAATCATGACATAAAAGAGTACA
>JBBPBX010070332.1:0-18619 GCA_038048925.1 Garcialebias charrua
GCATGTGTATGATATATTGCTGCTTTCAGTCAGTGACTGCCACAGGCTCGTTAAGTTGTTCGCTGTTGTTGCTGAGAATAGTTGCTGTGTTTATCCCTCTCGGCCTCTGTGCTCACAGATCAATGGAGGAGGAATCCTCAGCACATTACTCCCACAGGTGTGTGCGCTGGTATACAAGGTGTTTGTTCTGGGGGGTGGTAGCCCTGGGACATAAATTACAGGTGACGGTGTCCCGCACACCATAACGACCCTATCAGCTCGATCCACCAATCACAAATCACCTGCTCAGATTGTGCTGAACGCTCGTTAAGCAGTTCAGCTGCAATTTGAGTCCAGGTCGTTTAACTTGGTTAGACACACGTCGTGAACAACGGAAACACATTTTCTGTCTAAAGACAAATCCCCTGGAAGAGGTTTAAGGCCACGGTGGTAATGTTTTATTTTCTTTGATAGAATTATGTCCTTTTCCCCCCCAGAAATCTGAGATTGAAGTGAGAATTTTGAGGAAAATTATTCAGAATACGGAATTTTGGAAGCAGTTTTAAAAATGTACTTCACTGTGACTGTAGAGTTCTGTACTACTGCTCTTCTGTGAAATACGTAAAATAATTAAAGAGACAGAGGTTAGAGAAGGTGAGCCTGCAATCAGAAAGTCGCCAGTTCGACTCCCTGGACCGACAACATCAAAATGTGGGTGGGATAGGTGAAACACCTACACCTGTCTCCACCCTAATTTGCCTCACTCTGGGCCCTTGATTATTGAACAGCATCAAGACATTTATTGTCACAATGTCATCATAAAAAACAAATATTTTTACTTGTATTTTCTTCCCCAATCATTTTTGTTTTCTTGTAGTATTTTTATGTCATTAATGTCAGCTTTAATCAGAGAACTGACATGAAGGACTGGATTGAGTGGGACAGAGATGACTCCAAACAGCTCCAGTATCAAACCAGTCACAGCAGTTCACACACATATTTTTACCCTGATGCATGCTCAATAATCCAGGTAGAAAAATCTAACAAGGTCTGGTCCTCTGGACTTTCAAAAAACAAAACAAAAAATTGTAGAAACGTTTCGTCTTTCGTCTGAAAGACTTCTTCAGTTTGAGGTGCTGTATTCACTATTCAGCTCAGAGACTGAGATGAATACAGCACCTCAGTCTCTTTCGGACAAAAGACTAAATGTTTCTACAATTTTTTGTTTTGTTTTTTGAAAGTCCAGAGGACTTGACTTAACATTAATGGATATAAACCTTTACATTTTGTCAGTTTTGCACTGCACAGTTATTTAGACAGAAATATCATTACATTCCTGCTGTTAGTTGAGCCATAGCTTGTTAAGATTCACACACATTTTCCAGACAGCTATCTGCAGCGTGTAAGATATTAATTGTTCATAACCTTTCCACAGAACATGTAAAAATTTGAACTGTTGCTTTCAAAGTATCCGTCTTTGTTTTCTTGCACTAATTTTTTAAAACTAATTTACACGATTGTTGCTCATGGGGTTTTTCACAATTAAATCTAATGTAAAGCAAAGTTTATGGTCATTCATCAAAATAAAATGGGTTCAGACTTATTCATAGGTTCAAATAACATTTTGTTAAATATAAAGAGCATAATGAAATGTCTAAGTAATATATGTGGAGAACAAGTTTAATTCAGGTAAAGCATTAAATTTATATCTGAGTGATCTCTAAAACATCTCTGGCTTTTAATCATTCATCTGCTTCAACATCCTGTCAGATTTTAAACCTTACTCTGCTGATTTATCGGTTTTCTCAAAGAGAAAAGTCCTAAAAGCTTTTGAAAAGTCACAAGGATTCGTGAGCTTCTTCAGCTTTAGTTTGATTTCATAAAAGAGGAAGTGATGGCATGTCATCCATCTTTATCGTCACTCTGTGGCTTCGGCACCTTTTGTCTCGGATGCTTTGGTTTGTTTGTCTTGCTGAGGGCGGTCTGAGTGTCACTTTGGACTTTTAGATGGTTTAGCTTTGAATGAAAACATTTTCAGACTTCAGAAAGAGCTGGTAAAGCCCAGCATTTCTAGACTTTTATGCCAGAGTTTTGAACTGAGATCATCTTGTGACTGCAAATGGAGTTATAGTCATTTTAAGCAATCTGGAAAATTAAATGTGTTAGAGCTCAGAGCAATTGTTGAGGATGACTCTCAGTTACTACCACAACAAACGTCAGCTCAAAGTCTAAGTTAAAGCCAACTGTTGGCGTCACGGCCGGCCCAAGCCTCTTTGGGGCCCTAAGCGAAATTTGGATGGGGGCCCTCTGTTTCTACTAATAATGTGAATTACTGCAATCAACGGTCAGATAGTTTTATCATTCTCCCACCTGATAAAACATATTGCAACTCTGACAGTCCTTTTTAATGTATATATGTAATTTATTGCAGGGGTGTCAAACTTATTTTAATTTTGGACCACATCAAGTTCATGAATGTCCTCAGAAGGCCAGACATGGCGGAATGTATTGATAAAACAGCCTACAAATAAACTGGTAAAATCAAACTTTCTAAAAAAATAAAAAATAAAAAATAAAAAACTTTGCCCATCATGCCTTTTGGGGAAGGAAAAGGTATCCTTAATAGGCAGTGGTCCTCTCATCACCTGCTCAGTCCTGTTTACATCTGAGAGGAAAGATGGCCACTCAGCTGGGTCCTGATGATCCTTGGTGTGGCTCGGACTTTGATGTGGAAGCTTCTGAGAAAGAGACAAAAGAAAGATGATGATTAATAATAACATAAAAGGGCAGAAAATGTTTGCGATGTACATAACTGTTAATCTGAAAATGATCTGGAGCACAAAGAGGAATTATAGAAGATGTTTTGCTGTTAACTTACCAGGTAGATCATCTGCAGTTGCAGACACAGATGAGACAGTGGGCACAGAAGATGGGGTTGCTAGACTTAGCTCTGAAGAGGACGAAGATGGACATAAGATGAAATACATACATATGCACACACATTCCTTGCATACTTAGGAATAGTTTAATGGTAGGAATAGCTTTTGGAAAAAAGGGGCAGGGATAATAAGATTCCTTCTTCTTCCTGCCACCTTTCATTTTATGTTTTTTTGCTTTTAATATTACATGTAAAAAGGTTTTTCTTTCAGCACAATGTAAAATGAATAAATAAATAAACAAATAAACAAACAAATAAATAAATAAATAAATAAAAATAAATAAATACTTTCATTACAGACTCTGGAGTGTAATTGCTATAACTAAAAATTAATTGTATGCTGCATGATGAGTCTTTCTCTTACCTGATGCACTGCCCACAGCTGAGCCTGGTAATGTGGACTGGCACTGAGCTGATTCTGTGCTGCCTAAATATTTTAACAGTGCTCTTGCAGAATTTCACATAACATTAGTTTCTGTAAAATTGTTTATTTTAGTCACATAAATTATCATGCTCAACAGTCCACAACATATTGCCAACTCAAGCATAGCTATAAGCCGTTAATATATCGATATAGCCTGATGCAAAACATTTGGCTAGCAAATGTTAAGTATTGTGAAGTTTTAATTATTGCTATCAAGCGTTAGCAAAAATGCTGTTTTGATCCAAAAAATAAATAAAAAGGAAAAAAAAAAGATATACAGTAGTGCCAATGACCAGAATCAACTCACATAAAATTAAAACTTAGTTATTAAGTACAAACACTGTAGTCCAGACTGTTCAAGGTTGCTAGCCAGCTTTTTATCCATTAGCAGCTGCACAAATATTTTTTGATAAAAGAGATACACTTTGTACAAACATACCTTTATCTTGCCGTTTTTTTCTCTTATTCTTCTTTTTTCCTCTTCCTTTTTTCAGCCCCTGAAGGATATGCCCTTTTTTGCGAAATTATCTAGCGTTAGTTATCTCCACAGATGCTTAATTAGCTTGGATGCGTTGCGTACTTCACGTTGCATGGCAAGGAGGAGCTCATATTACCTGTGAAACGTGATCTACGTGGGCCCCACTAGGGCCCCCACCAAAAAAACTACCGGTCATTTCTTTCTTTCCTTTCTTGAGCGATTCTACATAATCCAATATACATGCACACAAAATATATGATATATATGTTATATATATCATTATGAAAATAAAAATCAGAACTTTATGATGAAGTTGTGTGTAATAGAATCATATCATGAAAAAAAACCTGCTCCTCTTCGGGGGCCCCCTAGTGAGACTGGGGCACCAAGCGGCCGCTTAGTTCGCTTATGCCTTGGGCCGCGCTGGTTGGCGTACATCAGTGAGCCGTGGTGGCCATCTTGAATTACATTGACTCCATAAATCTTTAAGTTATAGATGTACAGTACATCCAGTTGTTATAGCCATGCTATTTTTCTGACACGATGCGCAAACACACACAGACATGTGATAAAAATACAGCTGACAGTTCCTGTAGAAGTATTGCTACACAATTTAAGATTTATTGTCCCCTGTTGTGGAGCAAAAATGGGGAATTGGAATTATCTGTCCATCCATGCGTTATGAACGCGCTGACTTGAAAAATAACTGAGATACCAACTTCCATTTTGGTGTATCATCATCATCATCATGAATTTTATTGTCCCTTTAAGGAAATTTTCCTTGCAGCAAGATGGCGAGAAAATTAAAACAACACATAAACAATCACACTCCGAAATTGGCAAACTGTAAAAAATTCATGTACAAATATCAGTAAAACAGGCTGAATCAAGCCCGGTTATATTTTAAATTTATCTGTATAATGGCCTGTCTGATCAAATAGTTTTTCCATCTGCTTGTAGATTTGTATGGCTACATCTAATTGTAAGAAAGGTCACTATTGAAAATTGGGTTGCCACGTCAAAATCCAAGATGGCCACAGCCATACAGGTATGTAAACCGAGTACCGACCACCCCGATCGTTTGAGGAAACAGTTTTCAATGTTTTTACATTGCTTTAAAGTATAGTTTCCTATATAGTTGGCCGAACATTAATCTCTGGTGTTCAAGGCCACCATTGCTTCCTTGCCCCCTGGCTCCAACACTGAACCTCAGGGTGGATTCAATTGCTCCCTCCTTTCACCAGGATCAGTCACTATATGCGCTGCCTTGGAATAGACACAAATCAAACCTCCCTCTTTTCTTCTCCACAATCCTGTGTTTAATTCGATCCATCCATCAATCCTTTAACTTCAGCTTATCCCTAAGTCAGGTCTTGGGGGCAGCAGCTTGAGCATGGAGGTCCAGACATCTTTTTCCACAGCCACCTCTTCTAGCTCTTCTGGGAGGACCCCAAGGCGTTCCCAGACCAACTGAGTGACATAGTCTTTCCAGCATGTCTTGGGTCTTCCCTGGGGACTCCTCCCAGTCAGACATGCCCGAAGCACCTCCCTAGGGAGGCTCCCAAGGGGCATCCTTACCAAATGCTCAAACCACCTCAACTGGCTCCTCTTGATGCATCCACCCGGTCGCTGCGGTCACAGAACAGTAATCTCCTTCACATTCCGAGAACCAAATTAAGGACCATGGGAGACCGGGCTTTCAGTGTGGCTGCCCCCCGCCTGTGGAACTCTCTTCCTGACTGTCTGAGAGCCCCACAGTCTGTGGTTGACTTTAAGAGCGGCTTGAAGACCTTTCTTTTCAACCGAGCATACTCTACCTCCTCATGATTCTACTTTTGATCTTAGTTGATACTGTTATTGATTTTACTTGTTTTACTTGTTTTATTGACATTTAATTCTGTTGCACTTTGTAGCACTTTGAGATTTTCATTAATGAAAAGTGCGTTATAAATTGAATTCATTATTATTATTATTATTATTGATGTGGAGGAGCAGCAGTTTTACTGTAGCCGTTTTCGCATTACACGGCCCTCCCCGGCCCAGCCCGGCTTGTAACCCGGGTTCGTGTTGTTCACATTTGCCTTCTCGGGCCGGCGGCAGCCCGAGTTTTGGAACCCCACCGATGGAGGTTCTAATCAAGCCAAGCTCCCGGGCCCAGTTTGACGTCATGTACTGCTCATCATTTGATTTGTTGTTTGCAGCAGGGGCGGGACTGTTGCGTGTTGAGTCATCAACTCGTTCTAACAACAACCTCAGCGCGAGCTGAATTTCATTAAAATTTAACTACAGAAACCCCTAAAAAATATTTGTTAGCTGAATTAGTGTTTCAGAGTTTAATTTTTGTTAATAACTGATTACAAATCAGCTTATGTTAGAACATAAATAACACAAAGCGCGCACCCATACAGAGGATTTCCGCCTTTCAGCGCAAGCTAAATTTCATTAAAATATAACCAACATTCTCTAACTCTTGCGCGTAGCCAGGATTTTACATGGGGCAATTCCTTTATAGTAAAAGTGGACTCCTGGAAAAAGTAATACGCCTCAGTGGCTCACTGGAAGCGTGTCGGCTTGCCACTCTAAACTTTATCTTGACTCGGGTTCGATTCTCACCTGGTTCAACTTATTTTACGTTTGTCTTTTATTGGATAAAAAAAAAGGAGTTTGTGTTATGCCTGTGGTTAACACAAACTCCTTTTTTATCCAATAAAATACTGGACTCATCCTATCTCTAAGGGATAGTCCAGCTACCCTGTGGAGAAAACTCATTTTAACCAACTGTATCCACATTCTTATTCTATCAGTCACTACCCAGAGTTTGTGACCATAGGTGAGGGTAGGAACGTAGACTGACCGGTAAACAGAGAGCTTTGCCTTACAGCTCAGCTCCCTCTTCACCACAAAGGACCTGTACAGAGTCCACAATACTACAGATGCTGCACCAATCTGTCTGTCATTTTCACGTTCCATTCTTCCCTCACTCGTGAACAAAACCCTGAGGTACTTGAACTCCTCCACTTGAGGCAGAACCTCACCCTCGATCTGAAGAGAGCAATCCACTTTTTTCTGGTTGAGGACAATGGCCTCAGATTTGGAGGTGCTGACTCTCATCCCAGCTGTTTAACACTCGGCTGCAAACCACTCCAATCAGAGCTGAAGATTACGGCACGATGATGCCAACAGGATCACATCATCTGCAAAGAGCAGAGGTGGAATTCTGAGGCAATTGAACTGGAAACCTTCAGCCCCCTGGCCGCACCTAGAAATTCTGTCCATAAAATAATAATAATTATAATTTGTCACATTTGTCATCTGTGTATGTTTCCCATACTTGACAGACGAAATTGGTCTTCTGCCTTTAACCCAACCACCACCAGGTGGTGCAGCGAGCAGCGTAGTCGCGCTCGGGGAGCTGGAGAATTAGATGTGCACTCATAGACACCCCAAGTTGTGTAGTAGCCGGGGTCGGGGCGCGAACCCGCGTCCTTCGGGTCCTAAGTCAAAAGCCCTGCGACTACACCATCTTGGCTCCATAAAAGTTATGAACGGAGTGTTTAATTCCAGTCCAGAAAAATATTAATCTCCAAAACTACAAACATACACTATTCAAATCGCTCAGCAACAGGGGACATCAGCGTACCCCTTGTCATTAAGTCTAAAACAAAACCTTCAGTGCTCGTTTGGAGGAAACAGGCAGTCTCTTGTCGGTCTGCCATGACATACGTGTTTGCTGAGAGGACAGACCCAGAATCAACTGATGGGACGAAGCTTCCTAACACCCAAGGGTCCTGAAGCTGAAGGACTATATCTATATTGGTATCTGCAGCTCTAATCCATGGAGTGCATGCAGCCTTGCACCACTAATTTAAAATTGACTGTTAATTGATTCCATCCAATGATTAAACAAGCTCTGTTTGATGGAGCCAGGAGCTGAACTTGTGTCACACTGAGAGACAAAACCACATCCTGACCTTCTCTCACCGCATGCTGCTGCTCTGTGGATTCTGTCTTGAGCACAAAACTGTTCAAGCTCAGAAACAATGAAGAAAATTCCATATATTTTGGAATATAATTGAGCAAATTGCATGCTCTGAAACCTGTTTGTGCCTGTGCGTAATAACTGCTGGATGCTCAGCGGAGGCCACAAATTACCTTCCTTTTTGTTTTAAAAGAGTCTGTGAGTTGAAGCGTTCAGCCACAGGGTTGTTTCAAATATAACGGGAGTCCAGAAGCAATGGCTTCTCACTGCAGCGTTAACAGTCTTTGTTGTTGAGAAAATGTACTTGATCAGGCTTTCATCAGACATAAGCACATGCAAGTGAGAAAACCCTTGTGGCATCTTTCAACATGAACCAATCCAACTTTTCAGAAAAGTGGTGTAATCTAGGTGCAGATGATCAAAACCTGAAGCTCTGCACTTGTTGCCCTGACACTCAGAGACGCTGGGCAACTAATAACATCACAATCCTGAATAGTGCAAAAGAAAAAGAAACCAGCGAGGAACAAAATGATGAAAGGAACAGATTCTCCTGCATTTAAATATGCTCATGGCGTTTCAGTGCCATTGGTAATTCATAAAGTGGCTGCTGGGGGCGAATGCAGCTGTCTGATTTCGTCTTTGTTACCGTGCAATGCCTCTGCTCCCTGTAGCTTTCACCGTATCCAAAACCATCTAGACTGACGCCTAACAAGGAAGCAGGGTGCTGAAAAACTGTTGGTTTCATATGGTTCAGTAATTATTTGCTAGGCTGTGGGAACAGATGTTAGTCCCACTCTAATGGGAATATTTTTGGTTAAAAAAATAAATTTAAAAAATGTAAAATTAATGAATATTATATGTAAATTATATATCCAGGTACACATAGCAGCTCTTTTCCTATGCTTTTTCTTCTTTTGTTTAGTTGTAGCATCTTGGCCTTGTTTGTAGGACTGTTGCCTCTCAGGTTGTTGGGTCAAATCCCAGCTTGGGACCTTTCTGGGTGGAGTTTGCATGTTCTCTCCATGTATGTTTTTTTTCCAGGTACTCCGGTTTCCTCCCACAGACCCAAAACCTGTATGCTCGGTTCAGTGGTGGAGAAATTACTCAAACACTTGAGTAAAAATACAAATAAACAGACAGAAATGTACTCTAGTAAAAGTAGAAGTGCAACATTAACATTTTTACTTGAGTAAAAGTACAAAGTAAGTACTTTATTTTAAAAATACTTAAAAATTAAAAGTACTTGCTGAATGTATTACCTAATGCAATGGTCTACAATATTATTGTGTGCCTACTGTATGTATATTTTCTGTAATACATTAATAGCGTTGAGCCATTTTAATGAACAATGCTGCAGATAATACTGTACATGTTTTTATTGTGTTTAATCTGTGACACAGTTCACACTTGGACTTGTGATTCTGTGCATCAGAATTTCAAGAGACATGCAGAGTTAAATGTCATTAAGCAAAATGAGAAAGAGGAATGATTATACCTTTGAAAGTTTTGATTTGACAAAGCAAAACCAATGTGTCATTTTAACTGCAGTAAACACATTGAAGTAAAAGCTGTCCTTCTGAAAAAAGGAGCATTAGATCTAACAAAGGAACATCTGATCATTTCAACTCCAGTTTGTCATCAACTCTAGTTAAAATACTGTCTAGTCAACCTTGTAACGGGTCAATAGTGAACAATATTTTAACATCCTAGATAGATAGATAGATAGATAGATAGATAGATAGATAGATAGATAGATAGATAGATAGATAGATAGATAGATAGATAGATAGATAGATAGATAGATAGATAGATAGATAGATAGATAGATAGATAGATAGATAGATAGATAGATAGATAGATAGATGTAGATAGATAGTTTTATTTGTCCCCGTAGGGAAATTAGTTTGCAACATTGTCAGCAGGCATTGACATAAAGGACATACTTATACAAACATGACATTAACATCCATCATTACAGCAAAGACATTTGTGCTCAGTAGTCATGATATCTTAGTATTATTTATTGATTTAATTGCTTGTGGTATGAAAGAAAATTTTGTTCTGTTTCTTGAGAATAAAGGAAGGCCGTACCTTCGCCCTGAAGGAAGCAACTCAAATGAAGATCTTAGGGGATGTGTGTCGTCTGCTATAATCTTGTTTGCCTTCCTCATAACTCTGTCCATGTATATGTTTTCCATACCTGGCAGAGTGGTCCCTAACAGTTTGCTGGCTGTAGTTACTATACTTCTCAATGATTTCTTCTGAGCCTCTGTAGCATTGCCAAACCAACATATGTTACAAAATGTTAAAATACTTTCAATAAAAGCAGAATAAAACATTAAAAGCATTGAGTTATTGACTCTAAAAGTACCCAGTTTCTTTAAAAAATACATCCTCTGCTGAGCCTTGGTGCAAATAAGGTCAGCCCATGAGTCCCACTTTAAGTGACAGTCCAGAACCACACCCAGGTACTTGTAGCATGACACATTTTCAATCTTCTCTCCATCGATGGTTGTTGGAGAGAATGACTGAAGCTTCCTGAAGTCAATGGTCATTTCTTTTGTTTTGTCCGTGTTCAGAACCAATTTCGATTTTTTTGCACCAATTAACGAAGAAGTCCAGAACTGGTCCATGCTCTTCTTCCTTGTCGTCCTGACACCGTTTTCAAAACTTTGAGTGTTGAGTCATTAGGAGACATCTCTTGTCTCCTAACATCAAGAACTGACACATTTTAATATTGCAGCAATAATTTCTTGTTCAAGTTCAGAAGAAGTTGGTTTTCGATGGTTTTTTTTTTGTCCAGTCTGGCTCTTTTAGGAGAGAGAATCTGTTCTGCGGTACTGAACAGTCTTTCAATAATCTTTCAATAAGGCCATGGGTGGCATGTATCTTCTGGCTGACTCTCTGCGGTGGAATCCATTTTGAGTGTATTAGTGATGCTGTGGGTGCGGACAGCTCAATGACGCATATACTAGACTATATGTCACTGGTCCAGCTCTTCTTCAAGGCAGGTCTAACATTACCTGTCCACTTTGCAGTGATTCAATGGACCAACTCCCCTCTCACCGTTGGTTACTTCCAAACTAATGAACAAATAAAAAAACACAACGTGAATGTAACTTGTAACACAACGCATTATAGAAATGTAGTGTACTTTGTAGTAAGTACAGATACTTAATGTAAAATGTAGTGGAGTAAAATTTGAAAGTACCCATGTTTAAGTAAAGTACAGATACATGATAAATGTACTTAAGTACAGTAACAAAGTACTTGTACTTTGTTACATGCCAGCACTGGTTAGGTTCAGTGATAACTCTAAATTGTCCATACATGTGATGGTTGTTTGTCTCTTTGTCTCTAATTGTCCCTGTGATGGACTGGAGACCTGCCCAGGGTGTCCCTCACCTCTTGCCCAGTGGCTGCCGGACATTAGCATCAATGACCTCCATGACCCAGAAAGAAAGTAGCAGATAAAGGTGGATGGATGGTTTCATTTCAGCTCACATTTTATAAGAATCTAGGATGACAAATTGCTGACATTTTGATGTTTAAACTGTTTAAGAAGTGTAAAAAGAACCAAGGTCAAAGACTGTCTCATAGGGTAACCATATCCCCGTGTCTCTCACGGCGTAGTGGTAATGGCAGTCGTCCCCCGATCGGAAGGTTGGCGGTTCGAATCCCGGTTCCCCACACCATGTGTCGTTGTGTCCTTGGGCAAGACACTTAACCCCGAGTTGCTCCCGGTAGGACTGGAAAGCACCTTGCATGGTAGTCTGCCGCTACCGGTGTATGAATGTGTGTAGCATTCAATGTGTGTAGCACTTTGAGATTTTCACTAATGAAAAGTGCGTTATAAATTGAATTCATTATTATTATTATTATTAACAGCACTCTTTATGAGACAGGCAGCCATAAAAGTGACTACGAAGTTAGTCTCATGGCATATGTGGACTTTTATGTGTCTACATAGCTTTATGTTGGAGTTGTGACAAGTTACAAAGACACACTATTTCCAGTGTTCAAGAGAAATTTATGACCTATGACACAATGGAAGTCAATGAGAGTTTGGATGTGTGCCACTCAAGTGGAATTTATTGGAAGACTAGGAGTACTATCATAGTAAAAAAACGCATAGGTTGAAAGTAAAATGCCTACATTTTGATGTATAAACTGTAAGAGTAGATTTAGGAAAAATTAGATAGCAAAGCAAAGTGTGTGATACCCCACTATGTTGACCGTTTTATGGTTAATTCTCTAAAAATCATATCTGCTACTGAATGAAAATGGTTAAAAATAATAAAATGCCAGTTTAGTCGTATACAGTATAATCCAACATTCTGTGAATGGTTTGAACTCTGAGTTATCTCTGCTGAGCTGCAGAGCTCCAAAGAGCTCTGGGTTACATTACTTGCTTGACTCGTTGTATTTATAATTTTTTTTTTTTCGCTTAATTTTTTTGTGTGAATTTTGTGCACACAGAGCAATGGACATTTTCCAAAAATCATAGCACACTTATCCCAATTAAACCATTGTGCATTCATAAGAGTTTTTTTATTTTTATTTATTAAGCTATGGGAGTAGCAGAAACCTAAATCTGCAATAAACAGAAGAACAATCCAGTGCTTTGGCATTTGTACACTTGCAAACAAAAATTATTATCCAACAAGTTAATGAGGTAGCTTACATTTTCAAACTGTATTTAAAACGAACCTCAATTAGAAGTGACACACTGACATCCTGATGAAACTTTTGGCATTTCCCCAAAGGAAAATGAAGAATGGCTTAATTCATAAGGGACTGCATCCCAGCGACCCTCTGAGGTATTTTGGGATTTAGTCTCTGCACGGAAGACGCTTCGGAGACAGAAGGAGCTTTGGATCAGAACAGGTGGAGCCCCTCCATCTGCTGAGCCTCAGCCTCCACACAAGCCAAGAAGACGCTGCAAAAATCTCAACATACTGTTCAGATTAATTACTACAAAGTCAACAAACAAAATGACTGTTTGCCTGATGATCCGCGTCGAGCACCAATGTGTACTTTTTTCTTTAATCAGTGGTGATTCTAACTTGTTGTGCTCAGAGGTAATTGATGTGCCAACATTCAGCTCTTTTGGGATTTCAAGCCGTACTTGAGTGGGTGAAATTTTCCACAACTGATGTGAAGAACCATCAAAACACAGGTAATTAGACCAGAGTGTTAAAAACAGACATGAATCGCTCCCTGCTGGAAAGACTGCTGAGCAAGTGTTGGATTTCAGGACCTCGTTTTATTCGCCCACATCTGTGGTATTGTACTGTGTGATAAAACTGCACATTTTAGAGTGGCCTTTTATTGTGGTCAACCCTATGGCTCACCTGTGCAATAATCATGCTGTCTAATCGGCATCTTGATATGCCACACCTGTGAGAAGTGCTCACTATCACACATTTACACAAATTTCTGAACAATATTGGAGAGAAAAAGGCCTTTTGTATACATGTAAAAATCTTAAATCTTTGAGTTCAGCTCATGAAAAATGTTGCATTTATTATTAATATTATCGTTCTGTGCTTGTTGTTGGACGTATAATGTGCTGTATGTAGTACTCTTGTTTTTATCTTATTCTAAATGTCTCAAAATGTTGTTAAAGGTCTGTTTTCTCTCTGTTTTAGATACGTTTTTTTATTTCCATGCGTGTTTCTAAACTTCTTGTATCACTAGCTATATTTACATGGACATAAGTAATCGGATCAAACGGCCGATCGGATCAAAAGTGCGTCATGTAAACACCCCGGTCGGGTTATTTTTTGTGTATTCGGCGTGATCCGACCTAATTTGCGATCCGTTCGAAACGGGTGGTTTACGCCGATCCGTAGCCCGATGTGTGCGCATGTAAACACATATTCTGTTCCTTTTATCGGACCGTGCAAAACTGTCCTGACTGCACGCGGCAGCGCACCCCTCCCCTCCTTTCCCAGCGCTCTCATACTGCGAATAGAAAAGAGCATGCGTTGCTTGCCTGTAGCTCTATCAGGGAGTGCAGTAGTGCAGTAACAACTCCATCGCCGTCATTACAATCTGGCCGGGTCCAATTTTTGCGCATCTGTTTACTTTTGTCCCGGAAGTAACTTCTTCTTCTGTGGTTTTCACGAAAGCAACTTCCTCTTCGTTTTTTTTTTTAAAAGGGGGAGTGTACCACTCTGCGCATGTCTGTTCTTCTGGTCAGAATAAAAGCCTGCTGCATGTAAACGCTCGTCTTGAACGGATTGTGCCCATGTAAACAGTACTATCTAATTATGCAATCAGAGCACATTTCAATCCGGTCACAACATTTTGCCCATGTAAACATAGCTACTGCAGTCGTCAGTCATTTTACATCACCTTGTTTTATTTCCTGCGGTTTTCTTTTTATTCATGCTCAGTTTCACTCCATTCTTCGCTTTCACACACCAAAATCTCTTCCTGCCTCTCTTTTGCCCTCCTCCATCCCCCCACACATTTTGCAGACTCGCACACGAGTTTCCAAGGACAAGGCAAGACTAAAACGCGGTCCTCGGTTGTCCCATCCTTTGCAGACAGCGATGGAGCTTGTCAGATGTGATGCGTGTAAACAGCCAGGAAGAGCGGCACACAACCGTAAAGGCACACGATGAAAGGGAGGGAGATCCCATCTGCGCAGCGTTACAGCACACTTCACTGTGTCGTTGTCTCTGCTGCGTCCAAAAGAACAGGAGGGGGGCACCAGGTGGGACTTAAACAGCGTGGGGGAACATTCATACACACGCACATTCAGATGAAATCACTTTTAACCGACATACGCTGACAGTGCGCTCACACAGACATATACAGACACATCGTCAGCCTGTAATACATGTGCAATCGAGCATGGCAATGCTGGGAAACAAAAGGAGACACCTGAGGCCTAAAGACAACTTCACACTCACAGTTTCTGTGGTTCAAAACCTCTTCTCATCACGCCAAATCACAACCTCAATGATGATGTTGAGGTCAGCTGTACAGACTGGGTTACTAACACGTTCCATAAATTCAAGCATATATGGATGACATTGTATGATACATACCAGCAGTTTCTGTGATTAAAACTTTGCTTAGATTTTTCTGTTTTGAATTCACCTTCGTTCCTTGTTCAGTATGTTTTGTAAATTTAATAAATCTGTGTCACCCGTTTTGTGTTTCCATGGTTGTTGATTTCTCAGCTCCCCTGACTACCGTATTCGTCGGCCTATAAGTCGCACCGGAGTATAAGTCGCACCAGCCAAATATGCCAAATTAAATGGAAAAATCAACGTATAGGTCGCACCGGCCTATAAGTCGCACCGGCCTATAGGTCGCACCTCACGTGAGCTGGTGTTTTGCCCAAAATGGACTGGCTGCCAAATTGTTTGGAAGGACTTTTGACAAGATTATCACATTAAAACTACAGTATTTTGTTTTATGTGTCTTCATTAATAAATGAACATTATTTTGGACTGGCTGCCAATTTTTTTAGAAGGACTTTTGACAAGATTATCACATTAAAACTACAGTATTTTGTTTTATGTGTCTTCATTAATAAATGAACATTTTTTTGGTATATTTTGTGTCTTTCATCATTTATCTTTAAAGATAAACACATAGAAATATATTTTTATTAGCTGACATCACAGTAAAAAAACGTCTCATTTTAAAATGATGACAGAAACAGATACTGTATTTATTTTATGGCTTTTATTTATTTATTCAAAACCATTGAAGTCTTCATCTTCTGTGTCACTGGCAAAGAGTTCTGCCAGCGACTGATGAATGGGGTTCAGCGCTGCTTCATCTTCCTCACCGGGGCTGTCAGAGTCTTCCCCCTCCTCCTCCTCCTCCTCCTCCCCCACCTCAGCTCCTGCTGCTCCACCTGCTTCAGCTGAAGGCCCAATCTTAGCCTTCTTCAAGATTATCACATAAAAACTACAGTATTTTGTTTGATGTGTCTTAATTAATAAATGAACATTATTTTGGACTGGCTGCCAAATTGTTTGGAAGGACTTTTGACAAGATTATATTATATTTTGTGTCTTTCATCATTTATCTTTAAAGATAAACACATAAAAAAATATTTTTATTAGCTGACATTACAGTAAAAAACGTGTCTCAGTTTAAAATGATGACAGAAACAGATACTGTATTTATTTTATGGCTTTTATTTATTCATTCAAAACCATTGAAGTCTTCATCTTCTGTGTCACTGCACCATTTTTGGACCAGGCAGATGTCAACAGTGTAGGTACTGTAAAGGGTTTCTTAGCGCCCATAGCGGCCGAAACTGGTACTGCACCATTTTTGGAGCTTTTGACCAAAGTCACATTATGACCAAAATGTTGGAAAAATCGACGTATAAGTCGCACCGGCCTATAAGTCGCAGGGCTTAGAAATGTGGGCAAAAAGGTGCAAAAAGGTGCGACTTATACGCCGGAGAATACGGTACTCATTCACCACACCTAGTGTTCATTAGTTCCTCTCAGATGTTCTCATTTAATAATCGTCCCTCCCAATGGATACAATATTCTTGTTTTTAACTCATCTTTTGTCAGGTCTTTTATGGATGGAGGTCGCGGATCTTCATGTTCTGTCTAGTTTCTGTTTCAGTCCTCTTTGTTACATCTGCGGGCTTGTTTTCTTTTCTTTACTAAATCCCTTTGGGATCATGTATACATGTTGCCTGCATTCTTGGGTTCTTACCACCAAAACCACCATAATGTTACAGTAATTTAAATTTTTTTGGGTGTGTTTGGCTCATTTTTGTTTCATGGACTGAAAATAAAACACAATTGTATTAATTTTGTTCTCTAACAAAGGGAAAAAAAAGGCAGATATGTGGAAAAAGCAACAATAAAAATTGTCCTAATGTTTTGTTATCAGAGCCAGCATACATAAATGGTGCTTAATTTGCTGTTATAGATAACAAAAGGTCTTCAGATGTGCATAAGAACTCAGTTGGCATCAGTTTGTTAAACAAGATGGGTCATTGATGTTTTTTGCATTAACTAGGGATGGGTGGCTAACACCTTACAAAAGCTTTGAAAGTAGAAGTCCTATGTCTTGCCATCACTGTAACATAGAGAACATACAGTAATGACATTTGTCCTCTGCTTTTGATCCATCACATGTGAGATACACCCAAGTGGAGCATCAGTTTGGGAATAGGACTTGCTCAAGGACACCATGATATATGGGCATTTCAGGGAATTGAATCAGCATCTTTCTGGTTCTTAAGTTGACTGCTCTACTACTACACCACAGTCACTCCAGGTTTTTGAGGCTTGTTCCTAACTGTTTTAAAAAACTCTTGAAAGACATAGCCTACTCTACATATGACATCTTATGTTCTATGCAATTAGTACCGGGTATGTAATAGCCACAAACTTCTTATAAAATCAATGAAACTGTGCCAAAGATTTGTATAATTTCACAGTAAAGCTCCAGAAGTGAGTGAGAAGTCATCAGTCTTGTGGTCATGGAGATTTCAAACAAGCCATGACAGTGTTTTGAACAAGTTTCCTTCAATAAAATCTAACAGGCTTTAAAGCCTCAGTGTCCCATCTCTAGCCGGAACAAAACAACCACAGCAAGGTTTTTTGATTTGATTTGATGTTTATTCATTCATTTTAAAAGAACAATACAAGACAGTTTCATCAGATACAAGAATACAAGTAGGATAAAATGAAGGGAGCAGAAAGAAGATGAAATCTTATTATATCTGCCCCTTATTTCACAGTTTGTTCAACCAATGATAACCTTCAAACTACATCACAAAATGAATAATTCTACTTAATTTTTCTAACTGTAATACACAAACTACATCACAAAATGAATAATTCTACTTAATTTTTCTAACTGTAATACACAAACTACATCACAAAATGAATAATTCTACTTAATTTTTCTAACTGTAATACACAAACTACATCACAAAATGAATAACTCTACTTAATTTTTCTAACTGTAATACACAAACACACTAAGCTACATCATAAGTACAACATAAGTGTAATACACAAACACACTAAGCTACATCATATATAGTTTTTGAGCAAGTCCTTTTTGACCTTTTTCTTAAATGTATACATTGATTTTGCATTTTTAACATCACTCTCCAGAACATTCCACAATCGAACTCCCTGAATTGAGGTAGACCGTCCCTTTAAGCTGGTTCTGAATTGTGGTTTGATGAATATCTCTGTCCCTTTGAGATTGTAATAACTTTGTCTTTTTATAAAATTTCTTTGGATATTTAAAGGTAATGTGTTATTGTGAGCCCTATACATCAGTGTTTTTCAACCTTTTTTGAGCCAAGGCACAGTGTTTTCATTGAAAAAATCCCGAGGTACACCACCAACCAAAATTGTAAACATAGATACACTGTATCCGCCTACCACTACCGGTGTATGAATGTCTGAATGAATGGGTGGATGGCTGGTATTGTAAAGCGCTTTGGGGCTCCTCACAGGGGGCTGGAAAGCGCTATATAAATAAGCTCCATTTACCATTTACATTAAATATATAGTCATTCTTATCAAAGTGTCTTGAATAGGAATGAAATGAACACAAAAATGTATTTTTATCATGTTCTATATTTCTTATTTCAAAGTGCACTTAACATGAAATTGCACTTAACATGCCTTCAAATATACCTGAACAGTGCCACACCAATGTGGTCTTAAAATTAAAGAGGATGAAATTGCACTTAACATGCCTTCAAATACACCTGAACAGTGCCACACCAATGTGGTCTTAAAATTAAAGAGGATGAAACTGCACTTAACATGCCTTCAAATATACCTGAACAGTGCCACA
>JBBPBX010070333.1:0-10865 GCA_038048925.1 Garcialebias charrua
TGAAAATATCTGTGGAAACTGAAACTGTAATACGTTTGTGTAGCATTGATGTTATGTGTGATGTATCCAGTGTACTGGAATAATTTCAAACTGAAGTAGTTGTATCACGTTTTGTTAAACCTATTGCGCCACAATCCTAAACTTTGAGGAAAGGATTGCCAAGAATTATATTTTAAAAAACATAAAACGTAAACAAATGACTATGCCTCACTTCTACTGATTTTTAGAATTATTTCAGTGTTTTTGGGTCAACAGGTCACATGGCCTGGAAGCTATTGAAGAAAAACACTCATTTTTGAACCATTTTAATGGTTAAAAAATGTACAATGACTTAAAATAGAAAACAAAAGACTGTGCCTCAACTATAGAGACTAGTATAATTATTTCAAAGTGTTTTTGGGTCAACAGGTCACATGTCTTGGAAGCTATTGAAGAAGAACGCTCATTTTTGACCATTTTAATGGTTAAAAAATGTACAATGACTTAAAATAGAAAACAAAAGACTGTGCCTCAACTATAGAGACTAGTATAATTATTTTAAAGTGTTTTTGGGTCAACAGGTCACATGTCTTGGAAGCTATTGAAGAAGAACGCTCATTTTTGACCATTTTAATGGTTAAAAAATGTACAATGACTTAAAATAGAAAACAAAAGACTGTGCCTCAACTATAGAGACTAGTATAATTATTTTAAAGTGTTTTTGGGTCAACAGGTCACATGTCTTGGAAGCTATTGAAGAAGAACGCTCATTTTTGACCATTTTAATGGTTAAAAAATGTACAATGACTTAAAATAGAAAACAAAAGACTGTGCCTCAACTATAGAGACTAGTATAATTATTTCAAAGTGTTTTTGGGTCAACAGGTCACATGTCTTGGAAGCTATTGAAGAAGAACGCTCATTTTTGACCATTTTAATGGTTAAAAAATGTACAATGAATTAAAATAGAAAATAAAAGACTGTGCCTCAACTATAGAGACTAGTATAATTTCTTAAAAGTGTTTTTGGGTCAATAGGTCACATGTCTTGGAAGCTATTGAAGAAGAACGCTCATTTTTGACCATTTTAATGGTTAAAAAATGTACAATGACTTAAAATAGAAAACAAAAGACTGTGCCTCAACTATAGAGACTAGTATAATTATTTTAAAGTGTTTTTGGGTCAACAGGTCACATGGCCTGGAAGCTATTGAAGAAAAACACTCATTTTTGACCATTTTAATGGTTAAAAAATGTACAATGACTTAAAATAGAAAACAAAAGACTGTGCCTCAACTATAGAGACTAGTAAAATTATTTCAAAGTGTTTTTGAGTCAACAGGTCACATGACTTTTTTGCTATTGAGGAAAAACCCACAGATTTATGAAAATTAAATTGTTAAAAATTACAAAATGCATAAAAATGAAAAACAAAAAGCTGTGCCTCATAGGCCTGGACTTGGAGAGTAGTTTGATGTAAGTTTTGTGTGGGTGGCTCTAAAGACCTGAACGGTATTGAGCAAAAACAGTGATTTCTGAATTAATAAATTGTTAAAAATTACAAAATGCATAAAAATGAAAAACAAAAAGCTGTGCCTCATAGGCCTGGACTTGGAGAGTAGTTTGATGTAAGTTTTGTGTGGGTGGCTCTAAAGACCTGAACGGCATTGAGCAAAAACAGTGATTTCTGAATTAATAAATTGTTAAAAATTACAAAATGCATAAAAATGAAAAACAAAAAGCTGTGCCTCATAGGCCTGGACTTGGAGAGTAGTTTGATGTAAGTTTTGTGTGGGTGGCTCTAAAGACCTGAACGGCATTGAGCAAAAACAGTGATTTCTGAATTAATAAATTGTTAAAAATTACAAAATGCATAAAAATGAAAAACAAAAAGCTGTGCCTCATAGGCCTGGTCTTGGAGAGTAGTTTGATGTAAGTTTTGTGTGGGTGGCTCTAAAGACCTGAACGGCATTGAGCAAAAACAGTGATTTCTGAATTAATAAATTGTTAAAAATTACAAAATGCATAAAAATGAAAAACAAAAAGCTGTGCCTCATAGGCCTGGTCTTGGAGAGTAGTTTGATGTAAGTTTTGTGTGGGTGGCTCTAAAGACCTGAACGGCATTGAGCAAAAACTGTGATTTCTGAATTAATAAATTGTTAAAAATTACAAAATGCATAAAAATGAAAAACAAAAAGCTGTGCCTCATAGGCCTGGTCTTGGAGAGTAGTTTGATGTAAGTTTTGTGTGGGTGGCTCAAAGACCTGAACGGCATTGAGCAAAAACAGTGATTTCTGAATTAATAAATTGTTAAAAATTACAAAATGCATAAAAATGAAAAATAAAAAGCTGTGCCTCATAGGTCTGGTCTTGGAGAGTAGTTTGATGTAAGACTTGTGTGGGTGGCTCTAAAGACCTGAACGGTATTGAGCAAAAACAGTGATTTCTGAATTAATAAATTGTTAAAAATTACAAAATGCATAAAAATGAAAAACAAAAAGCTGTGCCTCATAGGCCTGGACTTGGAGAGTAGTTTGATGTAAGTTTTGTGTGGGTGGCTCTAAAGACCTGAACGGCATTGAGCAAAAACAGTGATTTCTGAATTAATAAATTGTTAAAAATTACAAAATGCATAAAAATGAAAAACAAAAAGCTGTGCCTCATAGGCCTGGTCTTGGAGAGTAGTTTGATGTAAGTTTTGTGTGGGTGGCTCTAAAGACCTGAACGGTATTGAGCAAAAACAGTGATTTCTGAATTAATAAATTGTTAAAAATTACAAAATGCATAAAAATGAAAAACAAAAAGCTGTGCCTCATAGGCCTGGTCTTGGAGAGTAGTTTGATGTAAGTTTTGTGTGGGTGGCTCTAAAGACCTGAACGGCATTGAGCAAAAACAGTGATTTCTGAATTAATAAATTGTTAAAAATTACAAAATGCATAAAAATGAAAAACAAAAAGCTGTGCCTCATAGGCCTGGTCTTGGAGAGTAGTTTGATGTAAGTTTTGTGTGGGTGGCTCATAAGACCTGAACGGCATTGAGCAAAAACAGTGATTTCTGAATTAATAAATTGTTAAAAATTACAAAATGCATAAAAATGAAAAACAAAAAGCTGTGCCTCATAGGCCTGGTCTTGGAGAGTAGTTTGATGTAAGTTTTGTGTGGGTGGCTCATAAGACCTGAACGGCATTGAGCAAAAACAGTGATTTCTGAATTAATAAATTGTTAAAAATTACAAAATGCATAAAAATGAAAAACAAAAAGCTGTGCCTCATAGGCCTGGACTTGGAGAGTAGTTTGATGTAAGTTTTGTGTGGGTGGCTCTAAAGACCTGAACGGCATTGAGCAAAAACAGTGATTTCTGAATTAATAAATTGTTAAAAATTACAAAATGCATAAAAATGAAAAACAAAAAGCTGTGCCTCATAGGCCTGGTCTTGGAGAGTAGTTTGATGTAAGTTTTGTGTGGGTGGCTCTAAAGACCTGAACGGCATTGAGCAAAAACAGTGATTTCTGAATTAATAAATTGTTAAAAATTACAAAATGCATAAAAATGAAAAACAAAAAGCTGTGCCTCATAGGCCTGGACTTGGAGAGTAGTTTGATGTAAGTTTTGTGTGGGTGGCTCTAAAGACCTGAACGGTATTGAGCAAAAACAGTGATTTCTGAATTAATAAATTGTTAAAAATTACAAAATGCATAAAAATGAAAAACAAAAAGCTGTGCCTCATAGGCCTGGTCTTGGAGAGTAGTTTGATGTAAGTTTTGTGTGGGTGGCTCTAAAGACCTGAACGGCATTGAGCAAAAACAGTGATTTCTGAATTAATAAATTGTTAAAAATTACAAAATGCATAAAAATGAAAAACAAAAAGCTGTGCCTCATAGGCCTGGTCTTGGAGAGTAGTTTGATGTAAGTTTTGTGTGGGTGGCTCAAAAGACCTGAATGGTATTGACCAAAAACTGTGATTTATTAAATATTAAATTGTGAAAAAAATACAAAATGCATAAAAATTGAGAAATAAACAGCTGTAAACACTTTTTAATAAACAGTAATTGTGGGTGGGTCAAATCGTGTAAAATATATTATTTTATGTTTCTGAAGAGTTGACGCGGTCGAAAATTTGTTGACGGTCCCTAAGTGAACCATGACGTCTCTGAGTAGGGGCAGACTCAGCGCTGTTGCCGAAATCAGACTCCATGAAGCGGACTGACGAGAGCAACGCACCGCTGAAGGCACGGAGCTCGAATATCCAACGTCCAATATGAAAATAACTTCACTGCGGTGACTCCGTGGGCATCACTCTGCTTCGGTACATTTAACCATCCTGATTTGTTTTTTAATTTATTACTGTTTTGTACAAGCGCTGTTGTGGGGTAGATGCTGTCATGACACTAAGGAGAGGTGAGACAACTATTACTTGTTCACACATTGTAAATAAATGAAAACATTTGGTCTTACTAACAACAACTGTCCATTCATTGTGGCCCACAGTAAATGTACTCGTGCTCATACTTCTGGCTGTGGCCTTCCTTATTATCGTTCAACGAAACCTCCTCAACCTCAGTGACTTCTTGCACAGAGAAAGCCCAGGTATCTTCGTGCTACACATTTAAATATCCTCTCATCACGTGGTTTGTTGTTGTGTGCATCTCATCAGACAAACTAGGCCAATTAAAGCAGAAAATGTAAAAGTTATGAGTGTGTGTCTTCATCCAGATGCTGGGATGGTCCTTCCCTTTGAGGCTGAGCTGTCTCCAGATCTTGGACTTGATCTGGACAGGAAAGGAGAGGAGATCCCTGTCCTCATCACCGCTGCAGAGGACAGACTTGGAGCTGTGATTGCTGCCATGAACAGTGTGTACCAGAACAGTAAATCCAATGTGGTTTTCACTATCGTGACCCTCAACGACACAGTTGATCATCTAAGGCAAGACGTTTATGTTAACTACTTACTTATTACCACATTTACAAGTTTTAAGTAACCTGACTTAACCTTGTTTATATTTTACCAACAGGACGTGGCTGAGTCAGACAAAGCTGAAAAACGTCAAACATAAAGTAATCATTTTTAACCAAGAGCTTCTCAGTGGGAAGATGCCAAAAGATCCTAAGACAACGGAGACTTCAAAATCAGTAAGACAAGAGGAAACCGTGTAACCACCTAAACCATCTGTTTGTTTGGTTTTAATTGTTTGTGTGGTTGTTTTAGTTGACGTTTGCCAGGTTTTATTTGCCTTTATTCATACCTGAGGCAGATAAAGCCATCTACCTGGATGATGATATCATTGTGCAAGGTAAAGATGAGAGTTACTTAAAATAATAAATTAAACCAGTTAACCATTGTGCCGTCATCAAATATCAGTTCAATATGTTGTTGATTTTTGGATCTCAGGAGACATTCAGGAGCTTTACGAAGCCAACCTGAAACCAGGACATGCAGCTGCCTTCGCTGACGACTGTGACTCCGCTTCTTCTAAAGGCATCATTCGAGGAGCTGGAAACCAGGTGGTCAAGCTTTAAAAAACATTTTTAGGAAAATATGTATACCAAATACGCCGATGCTTAATAATTTTTCTTTACGTAGAACAACTATATCGGATTCCTCGACTTTAAGAAGGAATCGGTGAAGAAGCTGGGGATGAGGGCCAACACGTGCTCCTTCAACCCGGGGGTCATTATTGCAAACCTGACTGAGTGGAGGAACCAGAACATCACCCAACAGCTGGAGCACTGGATGGAGCTCGATGCTCAGTGAGTAACCACTAAGGGGGAAACGTTGATGCGTTGCATCGTTCTGTTAAAGAGAAACGTAAACTTCGGACTTCCTTTTATTTGTTCCCTCCACAGAGAAGATCTGTACAGTAAAACCCTTGCAGAAAGCGTCACCACTCCTCCGCTTCTTATCGTCTTTTACAAACGTCACTCCTCCATTGACCCGCTGTGGCATGTGAGACACCTCGGTGAGTTCTGGTTTATTCCTGATGGAAACTCAGAAGAACTTTTTTCTTTAATTTGTCGGTAAATTTCACATCTTCATAAAAATTGCTCTACTTTGTATATTATTGACCCAATGCAAATACTTCTACTGCACAAGAGCAAATACTTGGAGATCCAAAGTAGCAAAAATAATTCAGTGAGCTGACCAGCTGTAGAATTATCCATGTAAATCTAAACTTGCTTTATGTGTATCAAGAAGTTTAAACTTTATGTGCAATTTAATCAACAGTGTAGGCAATATCCAGTTGATGTAAAATCTTTACTACCAATAAAGCCGTTGACTGTTTTGTAGCTAAATTAATTTCTAAAAGTCAGCTTCACCAACATACACATCGTCTCAAAGCTTTGTTAAACAGCATGAGTGTTTTATTAATCATTATCCAAATCAGGGTTTTATCTTCACTCTGTATTTATTAACTCCAAGTAAAGTCTAAGATGTAACAAATGATGTGACTAATGAGCTTTTGGCAGAGATTACTTTATTTCTTGTAATAAACAAGAAGACAATGCCACCGTAAAACCTCAGCCGAAATAAAAGCTGTAGTTTTTCAGTGCTCTCTAAAATTAGTTTTGTTTGCTGTTTCTCAGGTTGTCTCTGAAGTTTGACACGTAGCTGCTTACATATTTTTTTTTAACCATTTAATCAGTGGTGTAGTGTATGTGATACACCCACTAGTACACCCACTAGAAAAGCTTGGGGATTTCAGTATACCGGTACCCACTTAAAAGTGCCCAATGATACGTGAAATTATTGGGCTCGTGTCATTGTCAACACATTTGGAACATTGTATAGAAACGTTGAGTTGGTCCAACCTGTTTTTTGTATAAGTAATACTTCTGTACTTACTACTTGAACATGTTTAGCTTTTATACTTTTTTTTTTATCTACATGTTTTTAATACAAAGCCAACTGTTGTACAAAGTCTGTTGTTCATTTATTCAAATAAAAGCATTTTTTTTAAATGTTCACTATGCTTAAAAATCAAAATAAATTGATGATTAAATTGTATTAACCGGTTAACTTCGGTTTCTAAGCCCAGTATACCAGTACAAAAATGTAGACTACACCACAGCATTTAATCAAGTAACTGAACCCAAGTGATGCACTTGTTGCTCACAAGTTAAGTGAATTACCTTTAAACATTCTCATACTTACCAGTAAGTACAATTTAGATTGTAATTCGGTTAACTAAAATTAACCGGAGTGTTTTCAGGTAATTCAGCTGGTTTAAATTACAAAATTAACACTTTTTCAGGCACTACCGGAGCTGGAAGCCGCTATTCCCCCCAGTTTGTGAAAGCTGCCAAACTCCTCCACTGGAACGGACATTACAAGCCCTGGGGGAGAGCGTCTTCTTTTTCCGAAGTGTGGGACAAGTGGTTTATTCCTGACCCCACTGGGAAGTTTCATCCCGTGCGAAGACATTCGGACTAAACGGTTTCAGGAACCTTTGGACCAGTCAGCCTCAGGAACTAAAGTCGTTGCCAGTGATCCGATCCGTCATCCTCTGGATTTGTGAACTTTTTTAATATTTTTGGACCTTTTTTTTAAAAGCATGTTTTAGTCTTGTTTTTTTAACTTGCATTTCTCACAATTTTGACAAAAACCACTGAAACGTTTTCCTCATTCCGTTTTTTTTGCCTTAGTTTTTTAAATCTTGATCATTTTCAGGGGAGTGACTAACACAGGGTGTGTATACATTTCATCCTTGTAAAATAAATACATTTTTTACAAGGTCTAAGCACAAGCACCTTGATGTTCAGTCCTGTTTAGAAAATGTAATTATAAACTTGTATATTAGACGTCTACACTTTTTGTTGCCTGCCAGTCGGTGCATCATTCTGGGCACTGCAGCTGCTACAAATCATTTATTCTTAAATGAGCACACTACATTTTACAGGAGCTGCAGAAACCGTTTTATCTTTATAATTTTGTCTGGACTGTAATCCTGAGCTTCAGCCTCTCAGGTGTTCAACATCTGGATCCTCGGTGCAGAAAAACTAAAGGTTTCAGAATAAATCAAGGTGTCGTTTTTTTTTAATGGATTTTAGAAGGTAAAAACTTACCGTTATTCTGAAAATGCAAAATGTTTTTCTAACTTAGATACAGAAAGACACTCCATAGCATCTAAAAAGGTTTTGAAGTTTTGGCATTTTAATCTGTATCAAAGTACCAAGAACTCAATGTTAAAATTGTCTAATTCAACTAAAGAAACTTAAGTTTCTCTGTAAATGGAGATGTTAATGCTGCCTGTTTACACCTGCTTCAAGTCGTTGTTTGGTCTGACTTCGTTACACAAATGATGTCCTTGAATTTTCAGTGATCTGCTCCTGTACCTCCCCTGAATGCGTCATTACATTATTCATTTTCATGTTGTAAATTATCACTAAACCTCTGAACTGTGGGTTTTTAAAGCATGCTTCTAACCAAACGTTTTCAGATTGCACACGTTTCATTTTTAGATTTATACAACTTACAAAAAGCTGTTACCCGTTTTTTTGTTACAATAAATCAAATAAAGTGTTCCTTTTCCTAATACCCTGATGCATGCTCAATAATCCAGGTAGAAAAATCTAAAAAAGCTAAGTCTGGTCCTCTGGACATTCAAAAAACAAAAAAAACAAAACAAAGCAAAAAATTGTAGAAACGTTTCGTCTTTCGTCCGAAAGACTTCCTCAGTCTGAGGTGCTGGGTTCAGCTCAGTCTTATAAATAGCACCCTCTCACAGTGTTACACAACCAGTTGGCTGATGACAGCCTGAAACCAGCTGCTCACATGATCAAGGAGGACCATCAGCCTAACAATGGATCGTTAGCACCCTGATGGTTGTTTGCTATTCACAGAGGGCTGAGTGATAGACGAAAGACGAAACGTTTCTACAATTTTTTGCTTTGTTTTTTTTTTGTTTTTTGAATGTCCAGAGGACCAGACTTAGCTTTTTTAGATTCCTTTTCCTAAATTTGTTTAAAAACTGCAACTTTTCTTGTACTTTACACAAATGTCTAACACGGTTTTAACCCAAAAAAACTAACAGCTTTTTTTTTTTAAAGTTTTATTTCATGTACAGGTCATTTATATACAGTACTCTGCATTTAGAGCTTCCAACTGATTTTTTTTAGACACTTAAAACATATTTTTTTAAAGTATACAATGGATATTTACACAACTGTTATGAATGAACTGCCCCAGAACAGACGTCAAGATACTGGCACTTTATCCGATGGTCTTCAGGTTTACAGGGGCTCGTGAACACCTGTAGTCTGAACAGGACCAGCAGACGGAAATATATTTCCTGATGGTGACTCTGCATCTTCACGTATCTAACAGCAGGTTTCCATTACATGAGAGCACAGTTCTACTTCCTCAGCACAAAGTACCCAACACCACAGTCAAGGTCAGCTGCCTGTCGCTGAATTACATTTGATGCTGCAAATACAATAAACACTGAAGTGACTTGCAGCTGCAACACTAAAATAGTTTGTAAAACACTCCCAGTACAGAAGTTTAATAAATCAGATTACTGACTGAGGCAGCAGATCCCAAATGTTTCAGCTTCCAACACAACTGCAGCAGAGGCTTGTGACCCCAAATACTGCCAGTCTGAGTATAAACACCTTGCTTAATAATTTAGTATTATATATGTGGCCTGTTTGCACACACACACAAAAAAAATTGTTTTACAGAACAATTTTGTGTGGAAGCTGCTGCTTCACAGGCGATACCAGACCAGTCAGCAGTGTTTCTCCATCACCTTATAACAGCGTCTCATTTGGGACTTCAAGATCAAACAGCAAAATAAAGGTACTAATATTGCTTCTGTTGTACTAGATGCAACTTAACATAAAGATCTTGATCCCTAATTGTTCCAATGTAACGGGAAAAACACATTAAGTTAATCCAGGTGCAAGGAAATGACTGAGTGAAGGAAGAGCTCATTTAAAATCTGTGTTGAAGTCATAAGCATCATCTGTGGTGACTGTAGAGAGGCTGATGTCGACGGGGAAAGACTGAAATTTCACCTTGTTGGGATTTTCTGCAACAACAAAAAAAAGAACACAATATTAAACTAATCCAGATAACTGTATGTGCAAGTTATTTCTTGTTTAAATATACCTTTATGGGATGGATTTTGGGGTTTCTTGAGTTCGACCTCACACGAGTTCTCGGTTTGTTGAGGCTGTGAGACAAAAGACGTTTGAACTATTTAAACTCCAGCTTTCTCCAAGTTACAGCGATTAAATTGAGTCAGCGGGGATCAGAGTTGGATTAGAAGTCTTCACAAACAAATCGAGACTTGCGTTTTTGTCCTCATTTCCACATGCACTTTTTATTTTAAGCACTTTTCCCATGTGGCGTTACCTCGATATTCTCCTGCATCTCTTCCGCTGGGGCAGCAGCGGCGGGCGTTTCTTCAGACGCACTCAGCAAACCTGCCGTCGGCCCTTTGGACGTGAAGTGTATGCTGCTGGCCTGGTTTGGAAATTTAAAACCTGTGGAGAGAAAATAAACATTAACACGTGGAAAAGATCAGGAGATGCCTTTTAAGTTTCTAGACTACGAGTGCAGGGAATGAAAGATGAAATTTCACCACTGGCACCTTTTAGAGTTTCCACATTTCCCAACTTGACTTTGTTCAGATCCCAGCCTGCGCGCATCTCCGTGACCACGGCATCAGACATGTAGGGAGGGGGGCTGTAGTTGGGCGGCACCCGGCAGTAGTAACATAGTTTGGCTCTGCGGGGACCCCAACACAGAGAAACAGTTTAGAGACCACTAACAAAAGCTGAACACGTCGCACGGCATTGCTTGCAGTTGGTGTTTGGATCAGAGTTGGATTACAAGTCTTCAGAATCAAATCCAGATTTTCACTTGTGTCTTCATTTCCTCACCA